>JAUUDW010120204.1:0-15389 GCA_032361385.1 Panulirus guttatus | reverse complement strand
ACCCCCCAAGTTATAGGGTCCAAAAATAGCTTTCAAAAATCGACTTATACACCATAAAATATGGTAAACTGTATGGGTGGTCAATGTTTAAGACCATTTAAATATTTTGTACCTAGCTTTGTTGTTCATCAGCAATCACTTATACAGCAATCACTTATACAGTCTCCACAAAAATAATTTTCTGATTCCCCATCCATTTCCAAAGGCAACATCACACTTACATTTCAATATTCTGTAATTTCTTCTTTGGCATTAACTACCATCTGCAGACATGTGGGCATGGAGTCTGCAAGGTTCCTGATGTATTCTAGGTCCAAGTTTTGGCTCCAAAGGGTCTTGATCTCCTGAATGGGCAAGACACTGATGAGGTGCTGCAGGAAGTAGCTTCCTGATTGTGCATTTTGAGCCCCCATTGCACCTAAAAATCTCACGTGCACCCACATTTTCTTGCTGCCAACTCCTCCTTAGAAAGTCAAGAGCCAAACATCTTGAGGTACAGGTGGAAGAACTACTGCACCCAGAAGCAAAATTACCAAATGAAGTGGTAACCAGAAAGTGTAAAGAAAGAACATCCTTCCCTCAAGATAGCCTGAGATACATTGAGGCAGGTTTCTGGTGCTCATACCATTAGAAATATTAGCCTCAGCGACCAGATGTAAATGATTTCACCCTACGAGTATCATATGCTCGTTCCCACAATAAACCTTAGTTGTGTATCGCCTTTGAAAACACATGGGGTGGACAATGTTTTTTGAGGACACCAGTTTTTCTTGTTAGTCTGGACAACTAAATAATCAGTCAGATGGACTGGTAAAATCAATCTTGTACAGAGTAATTCTTCATTTCAAATCTTAAAAGTAAAATAAAAAATCTTGTTTAGCACAATAAAATGTTGTGCGCCAGCAAATATCGTAAATGTTTCTGCCAAAATGTGTTCAGCACTCCTCTTCCCCTTGCAGATTTATGTGTGATACAAGGTGAGTTAAGCAAAGCCTTAGGCTCATTCCCTCAAAAAGCAGTTATCATGCTTTAAGAAAATAAGATCTTTCACTTTACCTTACCTGAACCAATTTATATCTGCATAGTTTTAACCCATACAGGAAAAAGCCCAGAAAACTTAAGGGTCCCCAGGACCAAGGTATATCAAAATAATATTTTAGTCATATCAATCTAACAGTTATTTTCTTGCTCATAATGAACGCATACCCTCTCTTCACTTGGAGCTATCTAATATCTAACGACAGGGAAACAGAAAACTGGTAAAGTTCATAAGTGCTAAAATGCAATGTCTACCCTTATCTCTTTATAAATGTCACTTGATTGCCTTTGTTCAATGTCAAAACACCACTATTCATTCCTGCAATACCATAATGTGCTGGACTTAACCATATTCCCCTCTCTATTCTACAAACCCTAAATGATGAATATTGCAAAATCTGCTTTCCAAAAGCTGAGGTACTATATATGTACCCATGTGATGAGCAACTAATTCATCTATACAGGATTCTTTTTTACCCCAGTATGGAGCACTGATCACATATTTGAGGTGGTTCTTCCTTCAACTTTATCTCAGCCGAAATGGGATCAAAAACCTTGTCATTAATTCTCCAGGCATCATCTCTCTCCAATCATCCATCTCTGTCTGCCATGATGTTGCTGCCCCTTTCCCTATCTTACAGGTATCATTTTGGCCACTACTCTCATGAGCTGTCTACACGAGTTCTTACCACCAAGACTCTGACCCATGACTCACACTTGGCTGCTGCTTACCACAGTTTCTACGTGGAGGCGAGTCACACGATGAGGGACTATTTTGATCCCTTCATCTCTCAAACAGCAAAGCTGTGGAACTTACATCCTTCTTTCACCTTACCCTCTTCCAATAATCCTTCTACTTGTAAGTCTGGTCTACAAACACACGAGGAGCTCTGACCAATTTCTTCATTCTCTTTCTTATCCTGTTTTCCTTTCACTTGAAACTGTTGTAATTGGGGCATGTTTTGCTCATGCTGTGTAGGTCACTATGAGAAAAAAATTGATATGCAGCAAAGAGAAGTTGGACGTAAGGGAAGGGTGCTCAAAAAACATGTATTGTAGCTTTAAACTAGATTCTGTGAAAATGAGATTAGAAGGACTGGAACCACCCCACCATAAACATACAAAAATGTGGGAGTAATATTGCATATGAGAAAGGACATAGATTTGTAAGTACATAAAATCAATAAATTCAAGATGTCCCCTAAGATCTGCACAGTCATTAAGTACTAATTCTTAAAAACTATATTCTACAGACTTACCAGTTATTCTTCCAAGGGTTCCTGTTTGAATCCTCTCACCAACAAGCCCACTGATTCTCCCACCCAAGCTGAACCCTATTACATGGACATTGGTCAGTCTGAAAACATTGGATGGAATTAAATTTAAGCTATTAATATGCTGATAAAAAAAGCCAAATGCAATATCATCATCTTCACTATATTTAAATCTTATACCAACGGATAGAGGGGAAAGAATACTAACCACATATCTACTGTGTTTCAAAAGACAATGACAAATGGCAGGAGCCTGGGGGGCTGAAAATCTTCCTTTCTTGTATCATTACTTTCAAAAGGTAGAAACAATGGAAGAAGCTAAGTAAGGATTTTTCTTTAAGAGCTCAATCATCTGCTCCAGATGCTACCTCGATACAGCAGGACACAACAGACAAGTTTTCATGCTACTTCCCTCACCTAAACTGGGTTTAGTTATTATTTCAATATTCCACTATAATCCTTGCAATCATCTTTACTCCTTTTATCATTATACAAAGAACAATCACTACCTTCAACAAATTATTAGGCACACAATTTTTCCATGTTGCTAAATATGATTTCCACATATATTCAGCTCCTGTTTCCCCTTAATTCATCTTATTCACCAACTCAAATTCAATGTTATTCACATTTTCTGTTGCTCTTCTCACCTTCTTTTAAATTTCTTTCTCTTCAACACAGCTGTAACTCAGTCTCCTAACTTTCAATCCTGTTAAGAGAATATCCACATTTCTTTTGTCATCATCCTCATCAGTTTTTCAAATTATTTTTTCCATCTACGACAAAATTCACCTTTTCTTACAAGAAATCTATTTATATCTAAAACAAATTCACCTGAAAGAAAGAATTCCTCTATGTACCTAAATTCCTACTTCTTTCTAAAATAGCTCCTTATTATCCCTCCAATTTCTAATGAATCCTATCTATCTATCTATATCTTTGATGCCCATTCTCTAGGGAACACTCTAAAGGAAATAGTCACGGTAACAGAGTCCCCATAACCGATGAACATCAGTGCCACTTCTTAGCCTTTTGTGCCTAATCCTTAACAGGCCACTGGCAGAGGGCAACTCTAGAGAAGTGTTTCCAGAGGCTTCAAACTAATGTTCCTACTGACCTAATGTGTCTACCTTTTTTCCATAAACTCATTTGCTTTCTTTTAATTCATGCGCGATTTCTTTACTTTGTTTTCCTTTCTTTTTTCATATTAGTTTATCAGTTCCTACATAGCAAGAGTGTCAGAAACAGATAAAGAACAGCTTCATTTGTTCATATAAACTCCCTAGCTGTCACGTATATTGCATCAAAACAAGAGCCCCTCTATCTACAGCCAAGTCCCACAGACTTTCCTACATTTTTTCCTCACCACTTCATATGCCCTAGTTAAGTCCAATGACATCACATCACACCCTCCAAAACACACTTCAGTTTGCTCTATCACATGCATGTCTCTTAACTTCCTGCATGATCAAGGCCCCAGTAACTCAAAGTCCTCTCACTCTTTGCCTTTCAGTCATCACTAGTTAAGCCTATTTTCAAACTTTCTTTGTCTTATCAACATACCTCCATGCATCTTTAAGATGTACCTTTCTCTCACAAAACTGTCATTACAGTGCTAAATACCTCTACAGTATCTTCTATTAATGTGGTCTTCAAGTGCCTCCTTATTAATCTAAACTTACTTGTACCACTTACCAATCACCTTCAGCTTCTTATCTAACTTCTCCAGAAAATGTTATCAAAGTATGAGATGAATGGATGGGTAAACACATGAAGGTAGCTTCTCACAAGTATACTAGCATACTACTGATCTAGAGCTTAATTTTTCCATCAACAAAGTGGTAAAAGAACAGGTATTACTAATGCACCTTTCTTTTACCAAAAATATGGGGACTAATTTCCATATTAGACAGCATTACTGGTAAAGTTACTTACATGAGTTTAGTGTGCAATTAGCATTCAACAAAATATGCAATGATCAGTGAATTTTCTTTTATATCAGATCACCATTTCCTGCAATAATGAGTGAAAAAAAAAGATTTTCACACATAAACATAAGTGTTCTTTACTTTTTCATTATGTATATTAAGCTGATTTGTTAATGAAGACCAGCACCTCCATTCATAACTTCACAATGCTGTTCAAAGTCCTTCAACTGTACCTGATCCCCAATCATTCCTCTTACATTTTCATTTGAAATGTTCACAGCCAGTGTTTTACAAGAGATTACACAGTGAGTAAAATATTACCTTCAGTGAGCTAGCTGTAACACCATCCATAGAGAGAAAATAAAGAGTACACTTTCGATAAAGAAATTCTCACTCAATTGGAGTCAAATGTCTCCCAAATACTGACTGTCACAAACCTTGGGAGATGAAGAAGCCCCATAAAAGGTTCCTAGGAAGCTTCAGAAGCTCCATACAATAATATTAATAATATCCTTTGCCTTAGTCAGTTCTCTCACTGCATCTATCCACCTCTTCCATGGTTCATCTATCCTTTTTGTATCTTCTACTGTACTATCCTCTATCTTACTAATCAGTCTAACATCTGCCTATAGTTCTACATGTCCATGCTATCCAAAAAGATTTATTCATATGCCATTCTTCATGCCACATATCCTTCTCAAATGTTCATTCTTCATTCCATCTGTCCTCTTGGTTCCAACTTATTTTTTTTCAATTCTTGCTGTTCTTACTTTTAACTAATCATGATCTAAATACAGGTAGGTTTCATATCCATGCCTCAAAGTTGGAACAACACTCCTTGCAAGCTTCTGGTTCACTCTATACTTAAATTTTTCCTATTCAGTTTTCAGTGAACCTCCAATATTTCTCCCTTAAATGAATCAACTTGCATGTTCTGCTTTCCCAGCACCATCCTTATGGATCTTTACTCCTAAATATGTAAACTCATCCATAGCTACTACTTCTTCACCAAACGAATTGAAATCACACTGGTCTCCCATCCTCTTTGAAAACTAGTGTCTTAATTCTATTCACAATCACTTTTAGCATCCCCCTCTGATCTAGCTAACATGACATCATCTGCATACAGAAACTGGCAACTTCCATTCTGTTTATCCACTATCATCCTGCCTTCCTTTCATTACTGCATTGCCCATAAAACATATCAATTAACCATGGTGACATCACAGTACTCTGAAGCACTTCCACATTTACTCAAAACTACTCTTTCATCTGAGCCCCTACTCCCACACATTCACCACTTCCATTATAAAAGCTTTTTAACAGCATTCAAAAATCTTCAAAGTACACTCAATCACTTTAATCAAAGCCTTTTCTAAATCCATAAATCTTGTATACATTTCTTGTTCTCAAGAACTTTCTCTACTACTTGCCTAATTGCAAAAATCTGGTCTATATAAGCTCCTCCTTTCTTAAAAATCCACTTTGTTCTTCACCACTATAAGTTTCATTAATTCTTTTAATGGAATCAATCATTATCCCTCCACATATCTTTGCCTACTATGAAAAGGAGACATTCCTCTATAATTCTTAGTCATATGTACTATCCTTTATACAGTGGGATCTATATACTTTTAAACCTTCATCAAGTGTTACCAGGCTCTGCCTGCTTGAGGTTACATCATGAGTGAAAATTTACCTTTGATGAGCAGTATTATCATCAGCTGATGAAAAAGAGTTGAGTCTTTCCAAAAAACTTCATGCTTCAAAGGAGTACAACCAGAAATTACCTATTGGTAATTACCTCTTTGTAAGGCATGGAAAGAGAGTTTAAAAATCATCGAACCCCATCGCTACTGTTACAACTTCTTAAATTCATATACGCTCTCTCTATTAACCATGTCCTCAGTCATTCTAGTCCATTCATCCATCATTCTTACACTCCAAAAGTACTTCTTTACATCTTTTTTAATAAATTTCTTGCTTGATTTCATTTTATGTTCTTTAGTTACTCTGTCCCAGTATCTCTTGAAGAACTGTTCACTGCCCACATCATTGACCTGTTTTAAGAACTTAGGAGGTTGTGATCAGGTTACCCCCTCAGTCTTCTCTCTTCCAAGGTGGGCAAATTTAAAGCATCTCTCCTTTCCCTGTAACTTAGCAATTTCAATGCCTGCACAATCTTTTTTGCCCTCTGTGGACCTCTTTTATTAGCTTGTTGTGCTTCTGTAGGTTTGATTAACCCTCTACAGAATGTAGTGCTGTCATGGGCTGCCAGAGCCCTTGATAAACGGGTCATTGTTAAGACCAAGACCCTTTAAGAAAGAAGTCCTGAGGTAATTATGAATCAATGCACCTTTGTCTACAGCAGAACCTATACACATTCAAACCTTTGTCCAGCTGTCAGGCACATGAACACTTATCCATCCTTCCATACATACTTACCAGGTGCACTACACAGCAGTGTGACCTTCATTCTTTTCCATCTTACAGACAATGCCAGCTACACCCCTAGCTTTCCCCATTCATCCATCTATCTACCTACATCTCTGACACCTGTTCCCTCCTGGAACTCCCTCAAAGGGATGGCCAAAGCATTAAAATCTCCATGACTAATGAACTCTAGTGCCACTTCTTAGCCTTTAGTGCCTCACCTTGAACAGGTCATAGGTACTACCTCTACCTAATGTGTCTATCTAATTTTCCAACCTACTTCTTCTACCTAATGCTGCCCCCTAATGTTCTTACCTACTACTACTACCTAATGTTTCTACCTAATGCTCCAGCCTAAATATTCCTACCTACTACTTCTATCTATTGCTCCTACCATTTTGTCAAAAGGGAGGACTGGCACATAGTGCTCACCACAGGAAAATCTAGTTTCAAAAAATGAGCTGCTTGAGTTAAGTGCTGTCAAGTGTTATGTGTGGTAAGGAGAGATTGTATGCTTGTGGGCAGAATCGCAGTAGTCCAAATGTAGGTGAAGCAGAAAGAAAAGACAGTTACCTGGGTCGGAACAGTATAACTTGGCAACCACTTACGTGTTGGCTCACTACACACCCAGGCGGGTAATACCGGCAATATATCTCCCTGGTTGTTGGCTGCATACCAACTACTTCCTACAGCTTTTCCATTTATCAAGAGCTTTATTGCCCTTCTTACTTCCTCCTTTGTAGCATCTTTCTATCCAATACATCTATTCCTCTCTCGTCACCTTTAATTCTATACCAACAGATACATTTCTTTCATCATTATTTCCAAGCAAGTTTATTAAAATATACTTCTTCCACTTCTAACACCATTCAAGCATACTTTCAGACATGTCTGATAAATTCTCACTTGCATATACATATCTCATATGACAAGGAATGTTAAGTATTGTACTTTACTTCAAAAACCTAAAACACATACTCATAATACCCAACCCAAAGCCATCCTATGAAAAAATAAAGCAATGTCAAATACCTCAAGCATACACAATTAAAATCATATGTTATAAAAAGTAAACATAATTATACAGTTATATATGTATGACGTGATTTGATCAAGTAAAGTATGATAGAGGTGTGGTAATAAGAAAAGTGTTGTTGAAATAGCTGAAAAGGGTGTGCTGAAAAAAAAAATGGTATGGATATGGAGAGAATTTGTGGGGAGAGGTTGACGAAGAGGATATACATGTATGTGTCCATAGGTGAGAGGAAAAAGAGAAGTTAGAGACCAAAGTGAAGATGGAAGGATTAAGAGAAAAAGATTTTGAGTGGTCAGGGTGAACGGCATGCACAGACAGAGTGCATTCGAACTTAACTAAGGTATGTGAAATGGCTGAAAGAAACCATGGAGAGGTCTGTGGTGCAAGGCTGTGGATAGTGCATTGCAAGTGATGGCTAGAGAATGAAAGTGAACAAAAGCAGTCCTATCTATCTATCTATATCTCTGATGCCTTTTCCAATTGGAATCCCTCAAAGGGGTGGCCACGGCAACAGAGTCTCCATAACTAAAAAACTCCAGTGCCGCTTCGTACCCTTTAGTGCCTCACCCTTAACAGGCCACTGGCAGACAGCAAGTCTAGCACTGTGTTTGCAGAGGCTACTAGCTAATGTTCCTAATGACTACTTCTATCTAATGCTCGTAACTACTACTTCTACCTCATAACCCAACCTAAATATTCCTACCCACTACTTCCACCTACTGCCCCTACCATTTTGCCAAAAGGCAGGGTTAGTGCATAGTGCTCAACGCATGAGTTAAGTGTTGTCAAGTGTTACATATGACAGGGAGAGATTGTATGTCTGTGGACAGAATGCCAGTAGTCCACATGTTAGTAAGGCAGAAAGAATAGACAGCTACGTGGGTCAGAGGAACGCAACCTGACAACAACTAGTGCTGGCTCACTAAGCAGAAGTCACTGACCCTCCTGATACCAAGACAGGTAGTACTGGTAATATACCTCTCAGGTCATTGGCTGCCTACCAACTACTACCTTCTTTGTCCATTCCTGGTGCTATCTAACTAATGCAGGAAATGGCAGAAAAGTATAAAAAATATATACGTCTCTCAGAACTATGTGATTACTCTAATTTTTATAAGCAGATTAAGAATCACATACCTGACACCTTTTTCGTCAACTAGCAAATCAATTAAGTGTGCTGTGACATCTGCAATGTGTCTGACATTACCCATCATGTAAGGGCGGGAAATGGTTGTCAGGTCCCAGTAGTCCACAAGAATCACAACACTCTTTGAATCATGAGCCAATAGTGCTGGGGGAGAAAATGTTTTATTGAAAAGATCTATAACACATAAAAACAATTTGAAAAGATTAAGAGTTTTCATATGCAAGTGAAAACAATTTTAAGTAAAAGAGTGAAGGAAGAAATCCATACATGGAGTTTTAACATAAATATTTCTAAGGCAAATATCTAAATGAAAAAAAAAATTCTTGATATGTTATGCTATCTCAGCCTTTGTAACCTCCATGCATAATCTTTTCAAAACAATCAATAACATTGCAGAACTTTACACAACTAGCCATTACAAACTTTTATCATTTCCACATTGCTGTCTTTTCAACTTACCTCTACTGTCCCACCAATCCTTGTTAACATTTATTCATCTAGCTTAATGATGATTTCTTCCCATACACACCATAAACTTCTGATTCAATATTATCACTTCTACATCACTCTGGTCATCAATATAATTTCTGCAAGATCCACTGGCAATATCCTTTTCTCTGTTACTAATGTCTCATCATCCACTCTGAGAGACTTTAGGGAATCATATATCATAGCCAAAGATATTTTGAAGGCTATTGATAGGATTTGTTTTGCTCTCTGATTAGTCTTTTCCATAATTCTAGATATATCTAACACTCCCTTCCCTATTAGCAGTGGCATTTCTTAGGCTACTGTCCTGTCTCATGCCATCCAATTTCTCAATGACCTTCTTTCTTCAACACACAAAGCAAAACAATCACTCACAGATGCCTCAACTCTGATATCCTCCACATCTCTTATATCAAATCCATCTTCTTACACTCAAAACCTCATCTCAACTCACCTATTCCTACTATTCAAGATTTGGAAAGGATTTCCAAGAGGGTTTGATGTGATCTAGATAACTTCAATGGCTCTAAAACCTAATTTCTTCCTATGTCTCTTTCTAAAACTCTTCTCAGCTCTTCTATCTCATCTGAGAGCTCATTATTTCCAAACTTAATGCACTAAATATACCTAGAATTGCCAAGAAAACAAATTTGTCTTGGAAATCCCAGCTTATACAAATAATTTAGCGTGCCTTTAAAAAAACTGAAATTCTTGTTCAGAGCAAAATTCTTTTCTTGTCATCATGCCAGTCACAAAAGAGTAATTTGTCCTAGGAAGAAATCATGTTCTCTCATCTGGTAAGGCTCTAGTTCCCTGTACTTAGTCAAATAAATTAAGAATACAACAACCCAAGTTCATTAACTTTTCAAAGTTTCTCTCAAAATTCTATCCACTTGCTGTAGTCTGAGCTGTTTGTTCTATGTCTCTCTTCTAAATTTGGTTTCTGCTACTGAAAGTAGATACCTGCACACCTCCACCAGTAGCTAGGCCTTACAATACTCAGTAAGTCACATGTTTCACAATTATTGTCATTGTTGGTAACCTGAGAGCGGACTACTAAGATGTTCTTTCCTTCTACCAAATACTCTTGAAACTCTGTACTTTCTCATGTCATTGTGGAAAGCTAAAACCTTCTCTTTTTAAACTACAAGTTTCCTAAATCTTCAGAAACTCTAAAACTCTTCTTTTCCTTTTTCCTCCACTCCCTTTTCCATTTTTTCTTCAATCAAGGCCCAACATCAGTAAAGACCTCTATCCATAACTGGGGCCACTGACACAAAAATATTTCGTTTCTGTTACCATTTCATTCCTTTTCCACTCGCATTATTCTACTTAAAACTAAGCAGAACAGAGTCAAAAGTAATGAAGACACGAAACAATAAGGCAAAATGAGTGTGAACAATGAATCATGCATACCAAAATTTCATATACTCTTTCTACAATTTTTTTTTATGATGAAGGCTCCAGTCATGGACAAAAGTCCACATCAAGGCCGGGCCTTAACTGAAATATAGAGAATTATGAAATGGATAAAGAAAAGAAAAGGGAAAATATTTACAACTCTTTGAGAAAGTGAAAGACCTGTCTTTTGAAATGAGCCAGGTCATAGTAATTGGGAAAGAAATGAGAAGGTAAAGAGTTCCAAAGCTTCAAAGTGTAGGGAAAGAAGTCCTTACCATCAGTGAGGCTGACTACCCAAGATCTGACAGAGGACTCAGTGAAGCCATGGATGACAATGGTCACGGGTGTGGAGGGACTGAAAGATAATGATGCTAAACTTTCTTTTGTTGCCTTCATCTCTTTTCTATCTTGATGTGAACTGCCAAGGAGAAATATAAAGATCTAAAGTATTAATACAGATATTCATAAGAAAAAAAATGCACCTTATAAACACAAAATTACCTACCTAGAGACTTGATGTAACTCAAACCTTTCAGCAACTGATTGACCATATTTTTTGAAAAGGTTTCTTGCTTAATGTTAATTTATGTCCTCTGGTTGTTCTTACCTTACATTTCTTAAAGGACTGTTCACTGACTGTGTCATCAATCTGTTTTAAAAACTTAAAGTTTGTGGTAGAGTCACCCCTCACTCTTCTCTCTTCTAAACTGGGCAAGTTTAAAGCCTCTAGTCTTTCCATGTAAATCAGCACTCTTAATTCTTACACCATCTTTGTTGTTCTCCTTAGGACTTTCTCTGCATTAGTTCTTTGTGTTTCTTTAGGTACAGTGACCACACTTGAGAAGCAAATTCAAGTTTTGGCATTATGTATAATGTGAACACATTGCTGAATAATTCCTTAACCTGGAATTGATTCATATCTTATTATTTGTTTCCTTACCCATTCTATGGTGGGGACTCTGGCAACAGATTAGCACAAAGTCAATTCCCAAGTCTTTCTCACACACAGATCGCTACAGCTTGTTTTCTTCTAGATAATAATCACAGTGCAGCATTCTTTCACTGTGACCCATCCTCATTACCTTTGATTTACTCTGGCTGAACTTCATGAAACACTCATCTTTGGAGTTTGTCAAGGTCCCCTTGTACAATGATGAAATCCTTCATGCTTTTCACTTTCCCTATAACCTTTGGATCATCTGCAAACATATTAATGTAGGAGTCCATACCTTTAAGCAAGCCATTTACATAGGTCAGGTAGAGTAATGGTCCCAAAACAGAACCCTGTGGCACTCCACCAGTGACCTCGACAAATTTTGAGAAGACTTCTCTGACATGTACTTTGCCCTCTTCTGTTTAGATAATCTTCTATCCATCAAAGATTCCCCCTAATTCCTACCTAGTGATTCAGTTTCTTAATAAGCCACCCATGTGGTACAGTGTCAAATGCTTTCTGGTAGTCCAGATACATATAATCCATCCAGTTTTCTCTTTTATCTAAGACAGAGCTCACTCTCTTATTGAAATCTAAGAGGTTTGTTACACATGACCATAGTTCCTTAAAACAGTGCTGTCTCTCACTTAGGAAATTTCTACTCTTAAGAAAGTCATCCATTTAATTCCTAATCATCCTTTCCACAACTTTACAGACCACATTCATGTGAAAGACTGGTCTTTTTTTTTCTTTTTTTATGTTAAAGGCTCCAATCACGGACACAAGTCCACATCAAGGCCAGGCCTTCATTGAAAAATAGAGAGAATTAAGATAAAATGGGAAAAAAAGACAGGGAAAGTCTTCTTTCTCATGGATAGGTATGATATTTACCCTTTTTCACTCCTCTGGCACTTCACTTCTACCTAGCAACATCTTGAAGGTGTTTCAAGAGGTTTATCTGTTATATCTACACACTCTATCAGCATATGTGGTGGTAAGCACTACAATTATGGCAACATCTTGTTACAGGAAATTGAAGATAGGTAGGTACTTCCCCAGCCTTTTTCACTTCTGATATGTAAATCCTTTTAATCAATCTTTCCTCATTCTATCTATCTACCTATCTATCTATCTATCTATTCATCTATCTAGTTATCTATCTAACTCTCTGACACTTGTTCACTATGGGAACTCCCATCAACTTGGTGACCACAGCAAAAGTCTCCACTTATCCATCCTTACATACCTCCCTTGCATAAACCATTCCACACATTCTTACTCCATTTCTCTCCCTCCAGTACTCTTCCTCTCTATTTCCCTATGTCACAGGTGGAATTCCTCTTACACAAAGCCCTTTAATCATACAATCATACACTCTCCTTGTAAACTCCTCATCTTGCATACTTTCCACATGCCCAAACCACCTCAAAGTATTACATTTCACCCACACTACCACTCCTCTATTCATTCCCTTTGCACTCACTGCCATGCCAAATCTCTCATACACACTCATTTAATTCTTCATTCCATCTAGTTATATTTACCACTCTATCAATATCTCTGATGCCCATTCCCTCCAGGAACTCTCATCAAGGGGGTGTCCATGGAAAAAGTTTCCACTTATCCCTATCCTTATATGTCGCCCTTGCACACACAAATCCACACATTTTTCCACCATTTCTCTCCCTCCAGTACTCTTCCACTCTATTTCTCCATGCACACAGGTGTTCTTCCTCTCATACCAACCACTTAGTCATACTATCATACACTCTCCTTGCAAGATCCCTGAACTGCATTCTTTCCACATGCCCAAATCACCTCAAAGTATTACATTTCACCCACTCTACCACTACTTTTGCATTCCCTGCCTTACAAAATCTCTCATAAACCTCCTCATTTCTTTCTTCATTCCATCTAGTCATACCACAAACTCCTTTCAGATAGTTCATTTCCACAATCTCGATTCCTGACCTCTGTGACAAATTCTCTGTCCATGTTTTGGCTGCATAAGTCAAGGTTGGAAAAACTATTCTGTCCCTTAATCCTTTCTTCACTTTCATACTTATACCCCTTCCTTCATTATTCTATGGAGGGAACCAGCGACACTTCTACACTGTACTACTCTCTCCCTTATCTCTCCTTCCATATCACCAAACTTATCCAAATGCCGAACCATTTCAGCACAATTCGGTCAGCTTTCTCAATCAGATCACGTACACCACCACACCTCACTCTTGTAGTCATGACTTACATAATCAGTCCACCTCACACCACATGTCTTCCTTGGGTTCTTCATTTAAACATGTCCACTCTATTCCCTTCTTTTCCATTCAAGGTCCAAGACTCAGATTAAACTACTACTATTTTTAACAATATACCCATCTCAGCCCTAACAGACACACTCTTTTTCTAAACAATCCTCACTGCACCCTGAACCTTAGCCCCCTTCACCATTTCAGCCCCTATAGCTCCATCTACTGCTATGCCTATTCCCAGGTATCTAAAGTCCTCCGCCTCTTCCTGATCATCCTCATTCAAGCTTTCACTCAAACCATCTTGTCTCATCCCCTTACTGCACCTCATTACCTTATTTTTGTTCACTTTTACTCTAAACTCTATCGTTTCACACACTCTCCCAAACTCTGTTTCCAACTTCTAACGTGCAATTTTTCCCTGGAGTCTAGTACCAGAACTGTGCTATATACAAAAAACAACTGATTTACCTCTCAAGCCTAACCAGTCCCAGTATACAGCTGAATACAGTTAAATACAACTGAATTCAAACAACACCACACCAAAAGGTACTAACAAGGCTCATAATGTGACCCCACAGCTATGGTCATGGAATTTAACTTACAAGATTCTATTCTTCATCTAAAATTATGGCTTAGCTTGATTCTGGGCTTATAATACCAATAAATATCCTTAATTCTTTTGAGGCAGTACATGAAAAATAATGAGACAGAAATAAAATGCTCCAAAAAACGCTTAAGTAAACCAAGAATTAAAAAAAAATAATATCACAAATATGAGTTCGTAATGATAACATTACAAACTAAAGTAATGTTGGCTTCTAAAATGGCAGCTACTATCACAATAAAGTAAGACACTGCCAGAATAAAAAAGCAACAATAAGATCAGCAAAAAGCTGTGTCAAAACTACTCAATCAGAATGACACAAACAACCATAAAAGTGCTAATATGAACCAGTTAATACAAAAACTTAACATTACTAAAAATATCTATCTATTAATTTATTACACTTGATCGCTGTTTCCCACATCAGCGAGGTAGCATCAGGAAACAGATGAAGAAAGACCCATCCCCCAACATATGCACATATATACATACATGCACATATATGCACAGTACATACATATACATACCACCATATACATATATACATACATATACATACACATGCATAAACACATACACACATATGCATATTCACACTTGCTCACCCCCATCCATTCCTGATGCCACCCAGCCCCACAGGAAATAGCATCGCCACCCCCTGCGCCAGCAAGGTAGCGCCAGGAGACAGACGAAACGGCCTGATTAGATAACACTCAGTCTCTAGCTGTCATGTGTAATGAACTGAAACCACAGCTTCCTATCCACATCCAGGCTCCACAGACCTTTCCATGGTTTATCCCAGACGCTTCACATGCTCTGGTTCAGTCCATTGACAGCACATTGACCCCGT
>JAUUDW010120093.1:0-15389 GCA_032361385.1 Panulirus guttatus | reverse complement strand
AGAGAGAGAGAGAGAGAGTACCTATCTACTCACCCAGGACGAGATTCTGCAGTGATGTCAGGGCTGTCGCGTAGCGCTCACCGCACCGCTCGTCTTGTCTTGTGAATACGTCTCCTCTCAGCTGTCAACTGCATAATATAATCATCTCTTCTTTGTTCACCTGGGACTGACTTCAACCACCTGTCAAGTGTTCTTTTAGAAGTTTGCGTAGTTGTTCCACGCATGTTTCTCATTTCTCTTAGCAGGATATTGAACAGTCGCTCTTGCCTGCTGGTTGGGCCGTCATGCATTATTGTATGATTAATTTGCGGTATGTTCATTCATCTGTTGACGACTTGATAGTGTCGGGATTAATTCATTATCTGTCATCAGTTTGTTGTCATGCGCAGATTATCATTTGCCTTTCTCTCGTTCTTTCTAGGCTAGATATAGATGGAGTTCTTTCAGCCATTCGTGGTAGTTCATATGTTCCATCCCTTTGATTTTGCTCGGGAAGTGTTTTTGAATTCTCTCTATTTTGTTTACATCCATTCGTCTTGTTGGTAACCTAACAACATAGCAGTTATCAATTTTACTTCTTATATACATCAAACATATTCATCAATAGGTTTTAATCCCTTTTAGTGAAACGTCTCAGAATCATACCACTCATCATTCTGCTTCGATATTGTCATCTTCTCAGTATGTTTTCCGAATTCTATTTTCTCATTTATGATGACACTCAGTTCTTTTTGCATCTGTTCCACTTTCTGTCATATTCTCTGTTGGGCCTTTATAAGGCATCCCCAGTTTATTTCTAATTGCTCGACAACTTACTTGATTAAATCCGTCTTCACTGCACTCCATCAGGTGACGCTAATTCGCATTTATAAATGGGGTCCAAGTCCTTCCTCATCTCCTTATCGTCACTATCTTAACCAGTCACACTTCTTACTCTGGTGTAAACAACAAAGCACTTTACTGTATTTTCCTTCACTTCACAGTCGATGTCTGATGTCATTATCACCATGAAGGGTATTGAGGCTAACACCGGTCCCTTGACTTGACTTGTGGCTGAAGCAAAGGTGTAGGTACTTCAGTCCTGGCG
Source organism: Panulirus guttatus (assembly GCA_032361385.1). Taxonomy (NCBI): domain Eukaryota; kingdom Metazoa; phylum Arthropoda; class Malacostraca; order Decapoda; family Palinuridae; genus Panulirus; species Panulirus guttatus. The sequence goes on along the minus strand of JAUUDW010120093.1, from coordinate 14,302 downwards.
TTGACTGGAGGACTGGGGATGGGGAATGGAAGAGTTATGGAGGGTTTTGGAGGGGGTAGGGGTGAGGGGAGTACCGTCGTGCTCAAACAATAAAACTGCTCGTCTTTTCGAACAACAAACTATCGTTTCTCTCCGCGAAATGAGCATGCATTGTTCTGACTACGCTAGTTAACTATCCCCTCTTCACACTATCAATAACTTATCTTTCCCACCAAAAGAACTATCTGTCCTTCAGGCTAGAGAAACAGCACCCCATCTAACTAAAAAACCATGTATCGTTATCATTAACAAGCTAATTACCTTTCCTACTAACCGCAGAACTGCCTCACCAAGTAGGAAACTATCCACTCTCATAACCATCGCACGATCCAGTCAGAGTGTCCACTCTTTTGAGGAACTATCCTCCTCTATATCCAAAGAACTATCTATCTTCCTAACTCGTTTACTATCCATCCTTCTGTCCTATGGACTACTATTCAATCTTTAGATGCTGAGCTATCCCCTCTCTGTAGATTTATAAACTATCCATAAGACAGGAGGAATATTTCGACAATTCATAGTCCTCACTAATGAAGTTTTCCTCTCTATCATTAAGTTATTCCCGTCCTGACCTGTCGTTCTCTTTGGTTTGACGCCGTTTCTCTCAGTCTGGTCGTTTTCTTCTCATTCAAGTCGTTCTTGTCTTCTTTCTCCTCAGTATGTCGCTTTGTTATAGGGTGTTTTTTTCGTTTGTTTGTCGTTCTCTTCTTAGGTTGTCGTCCTCTCCTCAGGCTATCGTTCTCTCTTGAGGTTGTCGTTCTTTCCTCAGTCTCTCGTTCCCTCCTCGACCCGTCTTCCCCTCCACAGGCTGTCCTTACCCTCTCAGTGTGTCGTGTCCTCCCTCTACAGCCTGTCGTGCCATCCTCCTGTACCTTCCGTGCTGGGGCAAGCGGGCTCCTACGAGACTAATAATGACAGGCGGAACTTATCGACCTATGGGAATATTATGGAGTAATCTGGTCACGCGTTACTGGGACGCTGAGAGAATGGCAGGTCCTCTCAGAAGCAAGGAGGGCTGCGGCTGCTGCTGCTACTGAGAGGACCTGGGAAGGTACCTGACGCTGCGAGGAGCTGATAGGAAATGCTGGTGCTCCTTGGAGTACCTGGGAGCTCCTGAAAATTGTTAGGAGCACAGAATAATGTGATGGTGTGAGAGATTACAGTACCCTGCGATCAATTCCTCCTCTCTCTCTCTCATATTCCCTCGTTCCTCTTACGAGGTAAGAGGGGGTTGTATAGGGTCGTCGTAAGGTATTGCGTACGGAAACATTATGCTTAAGTCTAAGATACGGGTGGGTTGCCGTGTTCTAGGTAATGGTAAGTCGCAGTGTGAGAAAATGACTAACAGATTTGCAAGAAAACTTTGTGGGTTCCAGGCAAAGATAATGGGGGGTTGTAATATAAGATAATCGTGAGTTGCAGCGTAAGAGAATGTTGGGTTATAGTCCTATGGTGGGTGGTAGGCTCAGATAGCGGTGGTTTGTAGCCTAAGGTGACAGTTTATTGTCAAGGTGTTGTCAGATTTTAATCTAAGAAAGTGGTAGACTGTAAGTTAGAAGTGTTGTTGGTCGTAGTCCAGTGTGCTGATAGGCTGTTCACTTAAGATGATTGCGGGTTTAGTCTGCAACAAGGTATTAGCTGTAGTCTTAAGTTACAGCTTCTAGCTGTAGCCTAAACAGATGAAGAGGAAGGGGCTGTAGTGTACATAAACGATGATCATATCTATCTCTAATGGTGATTCATGGCCCAAACTAAAAGTGAGCGCTTGTGGAATAACTTTGTTCTGTAGTCTAAAGGAATGGTCTGCTGTAGTCTACAAGAAGCTATCGTTGTAGTTAAGCAGGAATGGCAATAGATTAATGTAACAGTGGAATGTACTCAAGAGTGTGATGGAATGAAGAGGTTGATGAAACAGAAAAGTGTTGTGTATGTTTGACGTCTGCAGAAAAGGAGTGTGAGTGACTGGGAAGAGTACAAGAGAGAAAAAAGGCGGGATACGAATATAAGGGTATGAAAGCCGAAACAAGGGGTAATTGGGAAATGGAGGCGAGACTATCGATGAACTTCAGAGTGAAACAAAAATTGTTTTGGAAGAAATAGATAGTGTGAGGAGAAGAAGAGAAGAAACGGGGGGCAACAGAAAGGGGAGCGGTGGAGGAAGTGGTAACATGCAAGAAAGATATGAAACGGAGATGGAGTGAGTGTTCTGAAAGACTGTTGAATGTGTTTGATGAAAAGAAGGCGGGCATTGTTCGTTTAGGCGATCGTAGTGTGTAGTGAAAAGTAATATCAAAATTTATGGCATGGATTGAATATCGTTTTAAGTAACTGTGAGTTTCATTTTGAAAGTAAGCACGGTATGTAGTGGACGGTAAAGTTAGGTTGTAGTCCAGAGTAATGCTACTATGTAGTGAGAGATGAGTAAGGGACATACAATGGTATGATCTTCAACACAGCGGTACAGTAACTGAGTACAGTGGCTTAGCGGTTGACCAGTCCTGATCCAAAACGGTTTGGTCAGAGGACAGGTCGTCATATCCATAGGCGCCATCGTGCTCAAGAATTGTACGTACCATCGTTCTGAAGAACTTAAATCATTAGCAGTACAGTAGAAAAATGATAATCTCTGAGTACGCATACAGTGGATAAAGTACCCGAATTTAAGAGGAAGACTTTGGTTCCAGCGAGAGTGAGCTGGTCATGGTCTGTTCCAGTGGTCCCTGACCTTCTTCAGTAGGCGTAAGACTAAACTGTCTGTCCTCCACTCTGCGCACTGCCTCAAACCTAAAATCTCAGTTTAACACAGTATAGATCACTTTAAATCTTGGATAAGTCTTACGTTTATGGCATTAGTTAACATAGAGACATGTAGACTGTGCTGTCCCACTACTCCCAAACAAGAAATATGTATCTCTGTTCCTTTTTCCAAATGGAAACTTTACGACTGAAACACCACGTACCAATCGTGGTACCCGTACCTTATTTTGGGTAGAGTTGATTGTGTATAGTGTCATATTTTGGGCTACACAGAAAAGTTTTTCTTTACTTTAAAGGCAGGCAGTTAATAGCATGTAAACAAGAAAGACAGGTAATCCAGAGAAGCAGTTGATTATCATAATGCTGGTAGAAATTCACGCATTACACGGAAAATTCTTTTTCCACGGCTGAATTTCCCCGGTAATTAGCCCTGGAACTGTGTGGCGTACTAATGGAGGGTCACTGTGGTAGTGGGAGACTAAGACTTGCATCAACCAGACTTCGTAATAATGTACAATGCAAATCGAAGAGTCATTTAGGCATTTTTGAGCTCCTATCACATATGATATATAAATCAGTTGCATAAAAGTCTATATTTCACAGACGCTAATGTATAAAAATGTATTGTAATACGGTAACAGAGGTAATGGTGTCAAACATTCATGTCTTTCAATTCCCAGGCAGGTAAATGACTTCTATTTTTCCCCAATTTCATGACTTTTGTTCGCATTCAAAACACCGAATTCAAAAAACTTGACTGACACAAAGGCTGACACGCAAAGAATGTCTGAAGAAAACTCCATCATGCGCCTTGATGTTGCATGACTTGTTCTCTTTACGTGGAAACATTTTATGTCGGGTCCTCCGGGACGCACCTGTTGGTGTTGAGGGTGAGGGTGCTGGTGACACGCTTCATGCCAGGTGCCTGGTGAGGGAGACCTGGTGACAGAGGCCTGTGAAGGAGGCCAGGCGACGGGGTCCAGGTGAAAGGAATTTGGTAGAATATATCTGTTTGGAAGCTGGGCACGTGAAGAGAGAAGTACTTGATGAGGGGATCTGGTCAGGGTGTCCTAGTGAGATAAGATAGGTGAGAGGGACCTTGGGAGAGGGGTCCTGGGGACAGGAGGATAGTGCACCAGCTAAGAGAGAAAGTGGTTGAAGAGGACCTGGGAAAAGAGGACCTAGAGAGAAAGGACCTAGATAGAGACGACCTGTAAGAGATGACCACTGAAGAAAGGGCCTGGGGAGAGAAGTACTTGTGAGCACTGATGAGAGTAGTCGTGGAGAGAGAAGATCTGGTGAAACGACACAGTGGAACAGGATTTGGGGAGATATGACCTTAAGGAATAGGACCTGGTGGGAGAACATGGGGAGAGAGGACCTGGGGAGAGAGGTTCTGCTGGGCTAGAACCTGGTGAGAGAGGACTTGGTGAGAAGACACAGTGAGAGAGGACCTGGTGAGAGAACCTTGGTAGAAAAGGACATGGATAGAGAGAGGACCTGGTGATAGAAAACCATGGGAAAGAAAACGTTGGAAGAAAGGACCTGGGGAGAGATGCCCTGGAGATAAAAGTCTAAGGGATAGAGGACTTGGGGTAAGAGAGGACGGAGTGTGAGTTGAGGACTGGAAGGAGGAGGGGGAAGGGGACTTGGTGGAAAGGGAATATGGTAAAGGCAACGGCAACGTCGGTAAAAACGACCTGGTGAATGGAATCTGGTAAATGGCACTTGTTAATGGGGATTTGACGTATGGCACCTGGTGGCAAATAGGACTTGGTAAATGGCACCTGTAAATAGGACTTGCTGTAAATTTTCAGAGACGAGGTCAGGGCTAGTCACCTCAAGCCCCAGGACGGCTCGGACGACGGGCATCTTAATGGAAGTCCAGCGTTCCCCGTCGCGGGTGTGTGGCATATCTCAACGTCGTAAACATTTCCCCAAGTTTCGGGGGAAAAAAAAAGAAGAGAAACCTGCGTATCGACTTCATTACTCTTTGAGGATTCAGGTCACCCACTTCGATATAATATATAGATCTTTATTACAGCGACATTTCAGTGCCGCAGTATTCATAGTACTCGGGCTTATGTACCCGTAACCTTAAAACACTCTCAGTAAAATTACTCAGCTTCAAGCGGCCGAAAAAAAAGAGAAAGAAAAAATCCCATGAATCAAGTGTGGAATTATCCCCGTCCACCTTCAGTAACGCTGACTCTTCAGCACCTAACCAACAGATAAATCAACCTAGCTATGATCTAGATATGACCCACGATATGCCTTATAATCAGATATAACTAGCAACTACCTTTCCAGTCATGGCGTTCAAGGATTTCACTTGTCTCAAGGAGTGAGACCGACCCCTCCTGAGGCTGAGGTGTGATGAGAGACTTTGAGGTTGAACGAGGCTGTTTACAAAAGAGCAACTGGTGGCTCTCTTATGTAAAGCCTCTGGGTGAGAGTGTCATTGGGGAGGAGGAGGAGGAGCGGGAGAGAAGGCAGAAGAAGGAGGAGGAGGAGGATGACAAAGCCTCTTTGTTCTGGGCAGGGAAAGAAAAGCAGACAGTCCCAGCCACGTGAGTGTCCTCTGAGACCGGCTGAGTGACGGCATAATGAGCCACTCCTCACTCCGGCCGTCTCTGCCGTTTGGGAAACTTTTATTAAGGTCTTTAGGTAAACACGTAGTGTCTGACAAGGCCCTACGAGCCTTAGATCATGTAAACACGCAAATAAGAAAGAAACAATGGATTTTTCTACATACTACTCCTTTGTCGAGTGTAAATTTGAACGATATTTCTAGGACTGTCGTGCAGCGCTGCTGAAGGAGCTAGGGAACAACAGGAGACAGGCTGGAGCTGTGGAAGGATTTCTAGCTTTCGACAGGATCTCTGGTTTCCTTGAGTGTCTTTGGCCTTGGTAGGAATCCCTTGCTTTTATTCTTATCGCTGGCTGAGCCGATAAGTTCATTCCTGGTTAGTTGTTTGGCTCCGAAGAGCATTTTTGGCTTCAGGAAGGCTGTATGCCCTCAGGAACGATCTTTTAACTTCATTTGAGATCTTTGGTTTGAGTAAGACTCACTAGGCTGATGCAGGCATTTGTCGACTGAGAGGGGATTTTCGGAAGCAGTTTCAATTAATCGTTAGCTTCGTCAAGGATCTTTCGCTTCAGTGGAGATCTTTGGCTTCAATACAATCACTGGCTCGGGGATATGCGACTCAAGTGGGGATCTGGGCTTTAGTTGGAACAGATATCTTCACTTTGGATCTTTCGTTTCACTGAGAGTACTGTATCCACATCTGTCTTTCGTTTCAGTGAGAATGTTCTCTCATCAGAGATGATCTTTGACATTAGTGATTTTTTTTTTTCGAAAATAAGAATCTTTGACTTAATTAGATTCTTTCGCTTCAGTGAGGACGAACTTCTTCAGTTTGTATCTTTGGCTTTAGTGGGAATTATCAAATTCACTGAAATTTTCGCGTGGGCGAATATCTTTACATTCACTAGGGATCTTCGACTTAAGCGACACTATTGTTTAGTATCACTAAAGATCGCAACTTTTAGGAAACCTTAAATTTCAGTGAGGATATCCGACTTTTGTCAAGATCTTTGGCTTCAGTGAAAATCTTTGGCACCACTGAGGACATTTCGTTGTAGCAAAAATCTTTAACTATGAGTGACGATCTTTGGCTTCAGTAAGGAACTGTGGGCTCTGTGAGGAATCATGGGTTTAATAAGGGGTCTGTAGCCCTAGTTAGGATTTCTAACTTCAGTGAAAGCCTTTAGTAGGTCTTGTGATGGTAAGTTAGGTTAGGTTAGATCAGCTTTAGTTTGGTTTGATTTGATTTCGTTTAGTTTGGTTGAGTCAGGTTAAGTTCTGACTTTAGTGAAGACCTTCAGCAGGCCATTTCAGGTTAGTTTTGGTTAGGTTAGGTTAAGTAAGTTTTAGTTTCCTTTGGTTAGCTCAGGTGAGGTGAGGTTAAAGTTCTGGCTTCAGTAAAGACCTTTCGCTTTATTGAAAATATACAATATCTTGGTAGATCTCGAGTTTTACTGAGTACCCTTGATGCTTACTATGATCACCAAAACTCTTCAGCTTAAGTGAGGATCTCTTAGAGACTCAATATGGTCTCGGACTTCAGCAAGAGTGTTTTTATGTGCTTCCCACGATGCCATTATTTCCAGCACATCAACCCCTCCTGACTAAGCCTTTGCCTTTGCCAGATTCCAGCCCCAATAAGGTTCCTTGGGTCGGGTCGTTCTCACCAGGTCCATCTCAACAGACTCCTGTGGCCCAGTTTCTGTTACCTGATCCCACCTCACCAGGCCTCCTTTAACGGCTCATTTCACCTGGTCCTCTCCTCCTCACCCCAACCAGTCCCAGACGAGTCCCTCTCACCTCGTTGCTCTGAACAGGTCCTTCATACCAAGTGAATTTCCAGGTCAAACTCGCCAGGTCCCTTCAAACCATCTGTAAAAACCCGTACATCTGAGTATCAGAAGCAATTCACATTGTCATGTATATACTCGTACTTGTGGACTAGGATTTCTAAAGATTTTTTCTCTTCTTTCCTATATTTTCTATCTGGGTATGAAAACATACTTTGATAACTCAGTCGTGTACTGTAATTTCGTTTAAGAAGAAAAACGTGGAGGAATGCGTCCAGATGTCCTCGTTTAAACACAAACTCCAACGCAAAGTTGAACGCTTTTCGGAAACTTTCTCCTCCCCCATGTTTTCTTACTATAAAATACCAGAACTTTTTGCGGCTGAATAACGTATATATAAAAAAGAAAATACTAGAACGTCGTGATGAAGAGTAATACGGGTCTGTGACCCAAATGTTCTCGCCCTTAAACCCCAGAGGTGAACGGAGGTTTCAACACATTAACGAAAAAAAAAACGCATTTTTTTCATTTTATCAAGAGCAAACGCTTCTTTTTGCACACTGACGTTTTAAGAAAAATTACCCCAAATTTCGCAACAAGAGTAGCGTACCTGCTGGAGGCATGTTCCTCGTTTACGAGCAAACTCAAACCTGAGCACAAATTTGAACAACCTCAGTGGCGGCGCTGCTGGCGACCACACACACACACACACACACTTGCCTAACTGAGGATGGCGCGAGGAATGACATTTCCGCTTCACTTTATCTTTGTAAATCGGGCGTTTACACCATAACAAATCATGGGTATCGGGCATTTACACCTTAACAGTTTACGGGTATCGGGCATTTTACACCATAAATTACGGGTATCGGGCATTTACACCATAACAAATTGCGGGTATCGGGCATTTACATCATAAATCTCGGGTAGGGACTGATACTATCCTGTGTGATATAATTATGTCATGAAAACGCATAATACAGTTTACATCGATAGAAAGACATGTTGCAGGGGTGGACCAATTATTTTCTGATTATTAGACACGTTCCCCAGCACTCTGATTTAACGTTCATTCTTAAGGAACGTCAGGAGACGTTGAGGTCGGATTACCAAACGTTGGATTATCACGACCAGTGTCAGACAAGCTGTAGTGGGAAGCGTCCAGAGATATGATCATCCGGTGTAACTCAATTGCCTTGTTTAACGAGGATTAATGATGGTGATAACTGATGGTTTATTGAGCTAACTGCAGGGGAAAGACACACAGCGTGATTGATGAAACTATTAAAGAGGTGGAAAAATATACATTGGTACAGCCTGACCTAGAAAATGTATATACGCCACGGGTCGGGTTTGAACCCTGGTTAGGGGCGTCTGTCCACCTCCAGGGTACGAAACCGATCCGTAGTGTATATACTTTTGCATTCTTACAGCTGTAACCTAGAGAACGACGACCGTTCTAACACCTCCAACCATCGAACTGCTCCTCTGATTTGTATCGTTTCCACAGTCTATTCGTCTGTTCTCCCTACGCCTTCTGTAAACGTTACACCGACTTCTGGCTCCCGAAATCTGGCTGCGTGTGTGTCCCCGCCATTAGCTAGACCGTATTGTACTTAGCAAGCCTCTGCGACAAATGATGATTTTGTGACCACTGACAACTCAGGGGTGAGCCGTTCTGACGTCTGTTTCTTTTTCTGCACCGCTAAGCTTTGGAAGTATCTACCTTCTTATCACTCCTGATAGCTACGTCCTGCTCTTTTATCAATTGGTGGGTTTTCCATGTCCTCCAGAGCTCATAATGAGATCATTCATTCATTTCTTTCTTTTCCTTTCCTGCAATATTTTTAACCCCTGTTTTCAAGTTCATTTAAGACCTGGCATCAATCAGGCCCATTATACATGACCAGAATCTTGAAAATAGAAAAAAAAAATTTCACAAATACTGGGATGGCAGTGTACTGATTATGAACGACGTTCATAATGGTTGGGATGCGACTGATCTCGTAGCGTTCTGTAACCAGTGGTGCCAAACTGCAACTCGGGGACGAGTGATCGCAAGTGGCAAGAGGTGTTGGTGGCGGGATAGTGCAAAGTAGCATTTTCCAGAACTGTTGAAAAATGAGGTCCAGGTGATGGCTGGAGAGAATTACCGTATTTCACGGTGTATAAGTCGATTTTTGAAAGCTATTTTTGGACCCTATAACTTGGGGGGTCGACTTATACACCGTGTCAACTATTAGTGCACCGTAAATTAGCTGTTCCAATAGCCATACTTGGCATTACTGCATTACAAACACAAACACCCCCGAAAGGTACCACACCTATCAGTTTTGGTACAACAGACTGACTTCTTTATGAAACTAGCAATTTTCACTGCCGGTTTTAAGTTTTGGAGTTGCTGGCTTTGTTTTTCTTTTTCTTTAATAAAAACCTACACCGTGTCGACCTAATTCCCACAATTTGAGATCAAAAATAGGGGGGCGACTTATACACTGTGTCGACTTATACACCGTGAAATACGGTAACTGTTTCAAGATATTTAGTTTAAGATTAATATACTACAAAGGACAATGGGCATAGATACATTTTTTTTTCAGTCTCATAGCGTGATGTAGTGATTCCTGTTCCCTAGAGGACACAACATTAAGTTATTGTTTCCAAAACATTCAGAGCGACAGAGTAGATAAGTAATGAGTCGGTATGGTGACACGCTGTATGAGATAATGAAGATACTTGCTCCTTAATTTGGAGAAAATCAAGTTTGATAGACACAGAGTAAGGTAAGTAATATTAAAGAGTAAGAAAATATCATTTTGGACCATATAGCGAGGAAGAAGTGATTTAATCAAAATTTTTATACACAATTAGAAAATAAATGTCAAATAGGTTACGAGCTAGATAGAGTTGTGACAACGTTCACGAAAATAACTTAACGAGAGCAATGTACTTCTACAGTATGGCAGGCACTGGTGCCCGAGTGAACCTGAGATTCAGAAAATGAAACACAAATAAGATTGGTTTAAAACTGCTCTATGATGCGCTATTTCTGATCGAATCACTCATTATAATTCAAGAGTTTATCAAAATATCAGTCTGTATATAGAGCAAAACATGTTTTTATAAGGAAATGTCTGAGTTGTGGCTATGATCGGCACCGGTGCTGCTCGTTCGCTTTGTCCTCCACATTTGGAGCGATGAATGATAATAAAGACGCTTAATGTAATTCATTTTTATATTTCCGCCACCATAAGACTTAAGGCAAAACGCCAAAGTATATAGACAACCTTATTAACTTAACAATAATCACTTCAGTCACCGTATTCAGTAACGCAAGTCAATCAAACAACACCAACACCTGAAAAAAAACACAGCGAAATGATCGTAGAGTACCCACTTTGAAATATAATGGAAATTAATAACTTTTGGCCATCGCTCTTTTTTTCTTTCGTATTCTTTATATTCTTAGCAGACTTAACCGAATTCATCCTAATATTCTATGTTGTTTGTTTCCTTTATCCTCTTGTGTCCATCGTGTTTCATGGTTGTCTTGCGATGCTCTCCTATTTGTTGCTCTATTTTTCCGTTCTTTCTTTTTTCTTACTGTGTATATGGGCATTTCTTCCCGCCATTACTGAAACTGACCATCATTGGGCAACATTCAACACCGTTGCCACCACAGGATCCCATGTCTTATAGTGAATTATAACCCACAAGACATATAGTATCATCTGAAAACACTTACAGTTCCTTACAATTCATATTCCGCAGAATCACTTGTATATTATTATAACCATCTCTCTCATCTCTAGCGGTACCTAAGGTACCCCTTCACTCCTCACCTGCATCAAAGGTATCTTAGTTTCCCCCTGACTCACCAGCATCATCTATAACACCTTGTCTACCTCCTCTCCATTCAGCTGTAACACGTCAGCTGCCTTCAGTATTTACGTGTCATATGTTCCATCACCCCGTCATCTTCAAGAGTGATGCATTAGCTGCTTCCTCATCCCTGACCATCAATAGTATACTCCTCACCTGCCCCTTCATCCCAGACACAAGAGGGAAAGCTACGCCTCAACCAGATACATCAGGCGACACTACACCTCAGTTACAACATGGCCGGCTACACCCCAGGTAGATAAAACAGCGGTCACTGTATCTTAACCAGACACTACAGGAGACATTATACTTTACCCAGAAGAAAACAATCATCCCAACAACATAAGAGAATAATACGCACTATGAGTGATATAGTTAACACAGACGGTAACATTGACGGTAACACTGACTACCACACAACGGCTATAAACCAACGCTGAACATACAATATATGACAGTGAAACTCACTTGTCATAAAAACACTCCGGTGCCATTATTTAGTGTAAGTCAGCTGGCCGAGATCGTGCCAGCTGCCATACCTTGCAGTCTAGAGATGGAGGTAATCTTTAACTTTGCCAAGAAGTGGGATACGGTAATCCATACTTTTTTGAAAGAAATCTCGCGGCAGTTAGTTTAGATCATTAAGTTAACTGAAAGTTTATATTGCATACTTTCCCAGACACACGTTGCTGTGTCTCCTGGTCATGGTTCAGTACCAAGGATAATAGACAAAGAGAGAGCAAGAGAGAAAGATGTAAGGGCATGCCCTATTAACAAAATCTTTATTGTGGAGCGGTGAAACAGAGAAGGGGAACAGGAAAAAATATTCGCTCATCCACCGTTTTCAGAGTCCTCCCCTCTCAAAGTGCAGTTCCGACTATCTTCTCCAATCCATACAAGTGGCCTCACTTATCATGAAATAAGTATTTTCATCCATACTTACAACTTGTTTCAAATTCAGTTCTTTCCGAAAGTTGAAAAGAAACTCAATGGGTCCCTGAATTTTGAAGAATATCCTGACCTGAGAACAGATCTTTCACCTGGCCACCAGCTGAGCACAGAATACTTCTCAGGTTATATAATTGTTTTGGATCAGTGCAGGATTTGCTGAAATAAGTGAGGGGAGGGAAGAAGGGTTGCGTGTGTGTGTGTGTGTGTGTTGTGTGTGTGTGTGTATGTGTGTGTGTGTGTGTGTGTCCGTGTGTATTTTATTATTGACTATTGAAGTCTAATAGATCATGGAACAAAATATTAAGTACTCCTTCACCATAACTCTATGATAGTTTTGATAATAAGGGTGGGACGAACTCACTACCAAATTGTCCATAGGGGCCGAAGTCTTGGCCAGTTATATAAACGAGAAGGTAATTTGGACGGCATACACTGTATTGTTTTAGTACATTTTGGTAATTGCTGCATGAAAGGAAGTTAGTCGGTTGGTTTGATGGGTTTAACGGCCAGCGGCTTATGAGGAAGGTCATTGGGCCAGCAACCCCTCTTAATTTTTGATTGTATAAAGTCCCCATATAATGATCCTATAAGCAGTATCTAAACCTATAGGGAAAAGATAACAAATTGATGTACAGTAAAAGAGGAAAACAAAATATAAATATTGGAATAAAAAGTTGGCAAGTGGGTATTGAGTCAACGTGGCTGCAAACACCACCCAGTTGGCACAGCATCCACTCACTGGTGTAGCTGCCAGAAGGACTGCGAGAAGATGGGGCAGATTAGAGAGAGGCCTTCACCATAGCATGCAGTGCAAACAGAAGTTATGAAATATTAGAATCGGACTTCGTCCGCTGGACAACCTCAACGGAACCAGCTCCAAACCGAACCACCTTTGCTCCAGTCCTGCAGCATAATGAGCAAATAGCTGCGCACACCACACAGAAGCAGCCACACCCCGAGGTCAGCCCCGGCACAGAGTCGAACCGAAGAACCACCTTGTATCATCTCTATTATTTCCATTTCGTTAAGAAAGATAATCAATTTGTTTATTATATTTCTATCGTCACGAAGACTGTATATAGTGAGGTTTATTTTTCTTTTTTCACAATACTTCTTACACTGTATGAGAAGGTGGTCTATTGTTAGGATTGTCTGACATGGTTCACATCTTGGCGGGAAATTTCTGTTGATATATGGTCGTAGATGGGTCTTGTATGTGAAGTCGAGACGTAGACGGGCGAGCGGGACTTCCTCCCTTCTGTTCCTCCTGTATGAGGTCGTCCAGTCCGCTACTTCAGGCTTGAATTTATCGTTGATGGTCAGGCTGGTCCACTGACTTTGCCACAAAAGAAATATCTAATTTCTTCCCAAGGAAAGGCAGTACCCCAGCTCCCGAGGGATCGGAACGACCTCCTCGAGTTCTGAGGTCGACTTAGCCATCCGGTTTGCCTATTAATTGCCGTAAATGTTGCAAATGACCAGGCACCCAAATCAAGATATCTTTGTTACATGAATTCAATCTTTAAGGTTGTTGACATGAATTTCATTTGAATCAATGTAACCAGAGCATGTAGCTTTAAGAGCTGACAAAGAATCGAAGAAATAACTGATTTGATATGAATTAAACTAATTATGTAATGTCTGGCCTTGCCGATGTCAAGCAATTCCGCACAGAAAACAGATTATGGTTTGGTAGCCAGTAAGAACATAAGAACATAAGAATGATGGAGTCTGTAAAAGACCATAAATGACCTATGCGTGGCAGCCCCAGACCCTATCCCTAGAAAATCAGTTCTACCTATCATCCTCATCCATAGATATATCCAGTCTATACTTAAAGCTCCCCAGGGAGACCGCTTCTACCACATGACTGTTAAGTCTATTCCATTCATCTGCAACCCTAATAGTAAACCAATTCCTACCAATCTCTTTCCTAAACCTAAACTTGTCCAGCTTAATTACATTATTTCGTTTCCTACCATGTTGACTGAAAATAAGAACATTGTTAATGTCTCCCCGGTTAAAGCCTTTAATCCACTTGAAAACCTCAATTAATTCACCCCGAACTCTTCCTCTTTCTAGTGAATGTAAATTAAGTCTCTTAAGTCTTCTCCGTAAGGTAAGCTCCTCAAACCCATGAATCATCTTTTTCATCCTTCTTTGCACTGCCTCTAGCAAAATAATATCCATCCTATAATATGGTGACCAAAACTGCGCTGCATAGTCAAGATGAGGCCTAACTAATGAAAGGTATAGCTTTAGGATGACCTCTGCACTTCTATTACTCACGGCT
>JAUUDW010119981.1:6755-23527 GCA_032361385.1 Panulirus guttatus | reverse complement strand
AATGAAATAGCAGTCTTCCATGATAACCATAGTTATGTAAGCGTTTATGTGGTCTGAGAATTATCGTGAACACCCGAGGAAAGTATATAGCATTTTTTTCTTGGCTGGTTGATATTCTTGACGACCATAATGACCCTGGCAGTTGATATGGTTGAAAAGCCCATATGACCGACCGACCAACCAAAGCTATTTGTAAATATCTAGATAACTGAATCCGAATATGTCATCTCGTCCTGGTAATCTCTCTTGTCTTAGAATACTGAAAGGAAAACGCCGAACAATAATATCTACGAACACTAAAACACTCAACAAATAGTTGCAATTAGTGAAAAAGTTTAATGATGAGACATTTGCAAATGACACACCTGTTTACATACTCGATGCTCATACTAGTCCATGTCGCTTATTTATCAGCTTGACTTCGTCGGTAATAGGGATCCATCTCAAGTGGTGGTCGGCGTGGCAGTCTTCGGACTCATTTTAAAAAGAGACAAGCGGGTTACGGCTAGGCTAGGCTCGAAGTCCCGTTCTCTTTTTTACTGTCTGTGTCATTAATATGGGTACGGGGCCCACAGATAGAATTTCATTTTGTCGACGATTCGAGATTAGGGTATATATAAAGCCCAGAGGATAATTACTTAATGATTCAAAGAGATGTAGCCTCGCTGGCGCTGTTGTCAGAGGTATTTCAAATGGACGTCAGTGGAGGCAAATGCAAAACAATGTATTTTGTTAACATTATTATCATACACACAACATTTTTTGGGGGGTAAGCCATTATTTAGATGTAAGGGAGGATGTAATCGGCGGTGAAGTTAGTAGGCAAAGCAATGCTGTGCTGCATACAGTAAAACAAACAGGACTTTAGATTTCACGACTAAAAATATGATATAAACGAAATACACAAAACACACACTCTTCACTGCTCTCTGGCTGTACCACATTTAGAATACGTTGTGTAGGTCAGGCCAACAAACGCTACCAAAGGCAAAGAAAAAACTAGAACGTGAAGGTTAAGTTAAAATGAAAAACAGCGAAACATATTTTACCACGAGAATAAATCTTATGAATGGAGACATCTGAAATCATCCCTTCTAAAACAGTACTGACTCTGAGATCTAACATAAAATACTTAATAATTTCGACAGTATGACTGACGGTGATTTCTTGATGTTAGAAATACATCGACCAGAAATAACAGTATGAATTTAAAGTGAAGATGATGAATAAGGATTGGTGTAAGATGGTCCAGACATTTTATCAAAGCGATGACTTAAAACTGGACTGAACAAATTACATTAATGATTCTGATTTTAGCTGAAAAATTCTGTTCAAGAATGGCAAATTATATGAACGCGTATCAGCATTATTTTTCTTTATAGGAAAACTAGCGAGTGAAGGCCCTTTTGTTCAAAGTATCTTGAGTGTGTTTTCCATTCATCTTTTCCTTATAAGATTTGCATGACAGTATATTCTCTCTCTCTCTCTCTCTCTACTACACGGCGTTCCTTCACAGGTTACGTTCCTGTCGGTTGAAATGCCGGAGAAGTATTTGAGGTGGACCTGTCTGCTTTACCATCCTTTCTCCAGCTATGTAGACTAGGAATTGAGGATACTATTACTGTCCTTCAGCAGATAATACCGTCAAAGGCCTTTTTCTGGAACCTACCTGCTTCTGATCCTACCAGTTAGATCTAGCCACTTGGATGCTGTGCGTGGCTTTGTAACGTCGCCTCTACTTACGTCATCGTAATGTCTTGATTAAGTATGTCAGTCGTAACCTCTGCTGCCTCCTCCTGCTCCTCCTCAGTCTCCATGGCACGCACAGGGTGCGCCCATCACCTTTACAGAGAATGTGCTATCGCGTGCCTCGCCTAACCTTCAGTCTACTGTTAAAACCATTTAGCCTCCCTTGTTTTTTTTACTAACTTGTTTTTAACCCTGCCTACAATAGATATTGAAAAAGAAACATGAACCACGTTGACCATCGTGCTGTTAGAGGAATTCGTCTGTGAGAGATCGTAGGAGTTCTCAGAGTAAGGAAGGGAGTTTGCGCAGGGCATCTCTGTAATGTTGAGTTGACGTCACACGACGAGAGAGACGTTCGTCCCTGACCAAGGTCAGGTGTGACTCGGATCCCGAGAGGGAATGGTAAACAGTGTACCCTTCATACAATATGTATGGCGGAAAGTTACGATTGGGAAAGTCTGCTTAATAACTGATAAGATATACGATTCTCCGAGCGGACTGGACTAACCTGAATGGATCCTTAATGAGAACGTTCAGGAAACGACTTGAGGCGAAGGAAGCATCAAGGGTATTAGTACAGTGTGATGGAGAAGTTATCACAGTAGGAACCTCTAACTGTAGAAAAACAGACAAGGAAAACTGAGCCAAGGTTCATACATGTTCCCTAGAACTGTGTACTGAAACACGTGTCCCATCAAATCACTGAACACGCCGGGGTCCAAGACGCCAGCACATCGTCATCGTTGGATCGAGTCTGTAAAAGTAATTAGCCAGGAAATTGAAAACATCAGGGAGCTAATATACTTTAGTTCTTCCCGTAAAACCAGTATTATTAATAGTTTTAAAAGGCGGATTTTACTGGGCTGTTTGGGATGGAATATGAATTAAGGAAGGAAGCGCATGGGACGAAAGAACACGATTGGAGTGTAATCAAGAGAAGGTGAATGGAAAGGAATTGTAATGAGGTGAAATACCTACCTCTACGGAAACACAGACTTGATGGCTGGATTTCTAAGACAGTGAATACTGCAGCATGTCAACAGATTTTATACTATAAACTGTGAAGACGTCGATGGATAAGCACCCGTAGTGTGGTTACGGAAAATGTCGAGTGAAAAGTTATCTATTTAAGATATTACAGCAGACAAACGAAAAGGGAAACAGTACTGTGTGAAAAGTGTGAGTCACAAAGGCCAAAGAAACTTGTAAGTACTTGAAGGCAAATAACTGATATGGTATGATAAGGGAAGAGTAACGATATATTAGAGAGAATCTATGAACAGATGAAGAAAACGTATCTAAAGATTGTTCCTTTTTTTCGGGAAAACAAAACAACATCGATTAGGTTCAGGTGGTTAGATGGAAGTATTTAGATGAAATCATTAATACATTAGTAAGTATATGTAAAGAGTTAAAATGCTAATCATTTTCAAAGCGTTTTTACCTCATAAAATCTACTACTCCTTACACAACCGAGCTGGGATGGAGAGTCCCACTGAAACCAGTGACGTCGAAAGATAGAATTATGAAGGAAACTTGGTCCAAGGAAGTGCAAAAAACACCTTCCATGTGACAAGGAATGTCTCAGCAAAATCTCACATGACGTGTGTTCTGCTCTACTGGAGTGGAAGAGAGCAAATGTATTTTCTGTGTGACGACCAGCCACACGAGGATTGACCGTTATAATATCTCCTTCTCCCATCAAACAACGAAACTGCTGAGCTGTCTCTCGTTTCATCCTCTCCTCTTCCTATCATCTTTCCACCTTTAAGAGCAAAGCCCACAAACACCTGAGGAGCTCTGAATAATCCCTTATTTCTTTTTCTTATACTATTTTCCTTTTATCGTGAAGGATACTACATGGGAGCCATGCGGGTCACGTCATAAAACAGAGTGGTGTGCTACGGGGGAAGATAAGGGGGAAGGAGACAGATTGACTCTTGCCTAAACAGAGTTATAAAAAATGCGACAGCAAAAAAAAAAATGAATCTTTATAGTAGATCGCCTGGACTTCACCGAGGGACTTGACTTGTGAAGGAGAGACGAGTGTGTGTCTGTCATGTATTACTGAGCTGCTCACAGTTGGCTGGTGAATGATTCACAATCCCAGGCTAATAATATGTCATGAATTTCTAAATGGCTCGCAAGTTACCTAAGTGGGAGAGAGCATAAAATATATCGGAGATGCCTCTGCAGACTGGACCAAAATAATAGGTGGAATCTCCCGGGGATCAATCATGGGATCACTGTCATATCATGTCTCTGTAAATTACTACTTGCTGGAAAGACGTGAATTATAATGAGTACGTTTACGGATGACGTTACACTTATGAGAGACGCTCAGAGCTCAGGCGAGTGTGGCAGCTTCCCAACAACAAGACCTAGAGAAACTACAACGGAAGGCAGGCGATGGCTAATGACGTTCAAAACATACAAGGGTAAAATGCTAAACATGGCAAGGTGTGAAAATGTACGTGACATCTCATATAACATTAAGGAAAAAAGTAATTACCTTGCGAAAGGGAGAAGTAGTTGGTGTAATTTCTAATTCACCCAAAAAAATCACATTCGAGGATCATGAGGAGAGGAAACTATACCTGAGACGCTAGTAAAAAATTGCGTTCAAGTCCACAGCCAAAGAGATGAGCAGGGAGATCTTCGTCACGTGTGTATGACCCAGGGAGGAGTACCCATCACCAGTTTGATCTCCTCATACGAGAAAACACATAAAACTGTGCTGGAGGAGGAACACCAGCGATGTGAGGCACATACGTGGCCAGGATGATGAGAGATCAGGTTCGGGAAGAGATGAGAGGCTCTCGAACTGCCCACGGTAGACGAGAGGAGATGAGGGAAGACACGTTGATCACATTTAAGCTCCTCACTGGTCACGCTCTTGTCAACATGGACCAGTCCTTCGGTATAGAGACAAAACGTGGGAACTAAAGGGTATAGCAGGAATTTAGCCCAGTGAAGAGTTAATTAAGGAGCAAGCAAACGGTTCATTAGTAACGGAAGTGTGGATGTGGGGAACACTAAAGGATTAAGTGGTAAGTTTTGTCAACAACGAGCAGTAAGAATATGAGGTCAAGCGAGTGAAACCCACAAGTACAAAGCTTCCTCCCATTGTTTATAGGCAGGTGAAAAATATAACACAAACACACACACACACACACACACACACACAGAGGAACTAACAAAGTGAGAGGCAACGTGGATTCAGGGAAAGGAGGTCAAGTGTAACAAATCTCTTAGACTTCCATGAGAGAGTGAGCTCCATTTCAGACAAGACCGGAAGACATGTGATATTTTATGTTTCTGGACAGCCAGAAAATGCTTGACACCGTACAACATGGGAGGCTGGTAAAGGAGGTAGATCTTCAAGTAGGATTGAAGGAAGGACCCCGTCCATGGGTAGATAATCACTTAGTGGAAGGGGACAAAAGACATGCGTAAGAGGAGCCTTCTCACAGTGGATTGAGGTCTTCAGTGGAGTGGCACAGAGCTCGACTCTGGAACCTATGCTCTTCTTGAGCGATGCAAATGACTTGTCAGAAGGACTGGACTTACACCTGAATATGTGTCCCGACGATGGCAAGGTCATGAAGGAGTTAAAGAGTAACGAACATTGCATCAACTTACGAGGGGGACCCTTAGACAGACTCCAGACTTGGTGTGATACTGTACGTGGTGGATGAGATTCAACCATAGTATATGCAAAGTAATGAGGATGGGACAGAGTGAAAGAAAACCTCGATACCACTATCATCCAGGAAGAAATAAGTCACAGGAATCTGTGCGTGAGAGAGAGACCCGGAAGACGACATTGTACCTGTCATTAAGTGCTCCCACATCAGGAGAACAGAGGAGGAAACACACAGTCCGCTGGCAAACTGTAGTATATGTATAGGGAAGTATTACCTGTGTTCTCAGGGTATATTAGGCCTACGTTGGTCACCGGACTTAACGAAGCACAAAGATCTAATAAAGAAGGTCCAAAGGAGGGCAGTTAAGAAGATACTAGTTTTAAGAGAACTGAATTACGGTGAGAGGTTAGTGACCATGAATTTATCTACCATGAAAGAGAGAAGAGTAAGGAGGTGACTTGATCAAAATCTGAGTTTACAGCCAATGTGATGATGTCGACTCTGACCATTTCTTCGAAATATGCGAAGATAGAGTCACCAGAGATCATAACATGAAATTAAGCAAGAAACTTGTTAGAAAAGATGTATAAAAGTGATCTTATGGTATAAGAGTAGTGGCTGAGTAGAATGATTTCAGTGGTAGAACTGTGAATACTGACAGCATACAAAAGTTTAAAAAGGTGTATGACAGGAAAGAAGTTCAAGAGACAGGGCTCCGCGAGTGTAGAACTCCCTCCCCATACGGTACAAATCCATTATTACGTACACGTACACATTTCGTCTCTTCCCTTGACCGGAACAGCAGATGTGAAAGTGATGCTGTTTTGCTGGATATCTTTCAAGGGAACTGCGGCCGTGCACAGTTTGTGTGAAAAGATGAACGAAACACTTGTGGGGGAGTTTAACCATTCTGAGGCTTGACCATTACTCACAACTCTTTGTTTACAGCCAGTTTCCTATCCAACGAAATACAACCCCATCAGTGCCATGCGACTTAATTTTTGCTAGTAAAATTTGATGCGGAACCTTATCGAATGCTTTTTGAAATATTAGATATATGACATAAAAGATATCAAGCAGCTTTGTCAGACATGAGGGATTTCGTCGAAAATCATGCTTAGAATCGTTTATTAAGTGGTGGTCCTCTAAATGGGTTACAGTTCTATCTCGAATGATGGTATCCATAAGTTTTCCAATAGGAAGATAATTTCCGGGCAGTGACATCTCTTTCTTATTTTGAATATCGGCGTTACATCGGCAAACTTCCATTCATCCGGAGCTTTTCCCACAGCAAGTGACATATTGAAAAGGGCAGTCAAGGACTTAACTGTCTCTTCCTTTTTTATTTTTTTGCGTCTTTCATTGTCCTCTGATAAAACTTATCAGAACCTGACGTTTTATTTACTTTCATTCCGTTTATTGATGACGGTATGTTTTCAGCCTTTATGTCAATTTATTGAAGAACGACGTTCTCCTCTCTGCTCAGTGAAACTGGATTCGGGACGTGGGTTGTGGCTTCGATCACAAATTCATATGCGAAAAAAGAGTCATTTAAGATCTTCGCTATGGCTTCGTTATCTTTAACCAAATCACCTTTTTCCCTAATTAATGGACGAATTGACTGGGCAATGACTCTCATGTCTTCTAACTTCTTAGGATTTCTTTAGCTATTTTCAACAATATGCGCTTCATATTGTCGTTTACTTTGTCGTATACCTCTCCTACTTTCTTTACGCGTTATTGGTCTCTTTGAACTTCTTAGGAGCTACTGCCTTAGATAACAGGCACTTTTTTAGTTGATTATTCCACCACCTTGACTTCGTTCTAGAAATAGACCGTCTACTACGCGTTGCCACGGATGTTCCCTCTACTGCTATGAAAGTTTTACTGAAGCCTGTCCAAGCTACGGTCATGTCGTCTTCGTTGACCATTTCATCCCAGGTTTACCAGTTAAGAGCAATGCGAAGATCATTTGAATTTGAATGTTTAGAATTGGGTGTTTCTTCGCCACTGCAATGTTGACCAGTATTACACATATGCGGTACTGGAAGCGACCTCAAAAGTAATTTGTCGGTGATCACTTGTACCAAACTTTTCTCCAATTACAACAGTAGTAACGAGATCCTCATTTGTAATTGGAACTAAATCTAATCTATTCTCGTCGCGAGTAGGTTTCGCGACTAATTGGATTTGGGCGCTATCAAGTCCAAGGCGTCTCGGAGCTACTGGAGAGGGGAATCTACCCCTTTAGTTACTGGTATGCTAAAAGTCTCCTACATGCAGTTCTTGAGCAGTTTTATAAAGACAAGAGTTGAAAGGGATACACGAGAACGAGATGACGAGGGAAACACAGTAATATGGAAGGCATAAATGAAGAGAATCATAAAAATCCGTGAGTGGTTCGTTTCTCATAGTCAGCAACACTGAGGGAGTAGAGGCAGCGACATTAAGTACGGCAAACACAGCCGACGGAGGCCTTGCTTAATGATGTCTGAGGAACAGACAAGTACACAAACAGTACAGAAGTAAACAGAAAAAATAAGATTACTCAAGACAATAAAACTAAGGCAAATGATGCAAGTGCAGAAGTGATGAACAAAGAGATGAGAACATGAAGAGAATACTTGTTCTTCAGATCATAACCAGTAATATCGGTTATAAATGGTGACATAAGCATATTTACACTGGTTATATCTACAGGGACAGAGAAGACGTTCACTGCTTTCCAGAACAGCAGTCTACATCCCAAAGCAGCGCCTCTGAAGGTCCCATGCAAAGCAGATGATATCTTGGGTTTATGTGGACTCGTGGATGCAACACGTTGCGAGGAACACGTAACTGGAAACTTATGTTCAAAGGTTAATACACTAAAAACAGCTGAATGGCCATGGTGAACGGGGAAGACATGGCACTTGAGAGTGGGGTGGAAGACTAGAGAGACTATAACATCAAAAATATGAGTGCCAAATGGAAGGGTGAGGAGATTACTCAGAAACATAACTACTGGATTATAGAAACGTGAGTCACGAGGGATTAACACACTGTCATTAAATGGACACCAAAGTGCAAGACGTTAATGAAACTGTGACTGAAGTCAGGAAAAGTTTTTGTGTTAGATAAGACTTGGAAATGACAGTTAGATCGAGCTGGATATCTGAGAGCATAGGAGGAACTATTGGGCAAATTAAGTGAATAAAGTAGTGGCAGTGGGCTTGAAAAACTGGTCTATAGTTTGGCCGCTCAGATGTTTCCACATAAGTGAATCAGGACGAAGTTGGAGGCAGGACTGTGATGACATATGGACCAGACAGAAGCCACGTTTATTTGAGAGAAGACAGGAATGCTGAAGTAAGAACTTACCCGTAGGGTTTGCTTACCAATAGATGACAACAGGATGGGAAGCCTTGGTCAGGAGAGAAAGCCTGTAGAACGCAGAAGAAATAAAATTTGGTGAGTTGTAAGTCAAAATATACAGGTCAAGGGAGGGGCAAGAAGATAAGGCTGTCATTTGATAGGCAAAAACGTTCGATAAAATGCCAAGAGGGGAGGGAGAGAGAGAGAGAGAGAGAGAGAGAGAGAGAGAGAGAGAGAGAGAGTGGGGGAAAGACACCCTAAAATAGCAACAGAATATTTAAATCCCAATGATGCATGCAAATGAGGATGAACTGATGGTGAAGAAAACCAACCTGTTGTTTAAAGGCTGATTGCCTGAAGTGAACTCAGATGATATGGCATCTGTCGAGATAAAACCCAACACAGAGGCAGACTTGCACTTAGTCTTTTCCAAACACCCCACACTAAAGAGGAACGCGAGAGGACAAAGGAAGAGGGGGTCAGCCTTCCTCATAAAAGTTCCACAAGACACCAGAGGATGGTAGTCCACTGAGGCAGTATATTATGGGGAGGATAATGACTAACAAAGACTGCTTATTTGCTCTGGTAATGAGCAATCATCCGAAAAAGTCTTAACGAGTCTGAACAAATATTCAGAGGATATAATTCTGGTACGATCAAGATGGCGCAATAAGCGGCAAGACTAGTCCCGTCCTCCTGTGGAGAGGTCAACATAAAGGAGAATCTTACTGATAAGAGAATCGACTGGGAGTACTGGAACCCACACGGAGGAAAAAAGACGCGAAGGAATATGTTCTCGGAATGTGATCAGGACAACTTCCTGCACCATCATATCAGGGAACACTCCGGAACCGGAGGCAGTGACACATCTTCAATACTGGACCTCATTCTCATGTAAAACAAACCGGGGGAAATGGAAGACGACATCATCTGTAGCCACCCCTGAGGGAGAGGGATCATGCAGCAGCGCTCGAGATTGATAATGTGGCTAATGAGGAGCCACTAGAGAGGGAGGGGATGCGAACACGAACACCAGAATGAGATGCAAGAGAGGAAATTGTGATGAAGCGAACCACTTCTCTGAGAATATACCTTGCCTGGGTATAGACTGTGGTCATAAAGAGGTTCTGTGAAGTCTGCGGAAGGGACTTCAGTGGACCGGTACCTGAGACAGAAGGACAGCTAGAGACAGAGACTAACGATATGTCGTCTGGTAGGTGTCATCATAAGACAGTGGAAGGTAGGGATATATCGTGGAGGAGGTACAGAAGGAACAACAGACAGGCGGTGTTGGGAAGACACAAGAGGTTAGGACTTATTACGGTATGATAAAAAGAAAAGAAAAACTATTAGAAAAAGAATCTTGAGTAAGGAAAGTCACTAATAAATATATCAAGATCGGATTGCCAACTAAAGTAATAGCTACGACGATTAGAAAACTCAGAAGGAAGGATATTGACGCAAGTTGTACTTGTGAGATACAAAAGGGTAAATCTTAAAGTGTATTCACTGTTGAAAATCGTCCCAACCTCCACTAGAACTTCACGAATGGGATGGGTGTGCGGCCATGGAAACTCCTGAGGTAACTAGACAAGTGCAAGTGAACTCATGAAAGATCTAGATGTGTATGAAGCGAGCTGAAACCCTTCTTGGTCGGTCATTGGAGGTGTTTCGAAAATCGTTAGAGGAGCTGAAGAGAATAAACATCTCGGGTCGAAGAAAAGCGAGAGGGAAATTGCCTCATAAACTAATAACATCAACAAATGTAAACTGTAAATTAAGAAAAAGATTATCGGACAACAAACTGATGACCGCTTTAGAAATGAAATCTTTTTGATTATGAGGCAACACAGGTTGAAGGCCGAGCAATCATGCATTACCACTTCACTGAATTTTTATGGAAGAGGAAGCTGCAGCCTTCAGGAAAAAGAACAAGTGGGTGAACTATGCATTCTTAAATTGTTTGAAGACGTTTGACACTGTCTGCCACAGTAAAGCGGTGAAATCAAAATTTCAGGTGGGATTAGAATGGTGATCTTTCAGTGGATCGAAAAATAATTCACAGGGAACCAGAGACATCTACAAGAGCTCTCTTCAAGATGGGCAAAAGTAACTAATGACGTGCTCAAAGACTTCGGATGTCGAGCGACTAATATTTCTGTATAAGGTAGAAAGCTTGTCGGATGGGGTTGAATCATATCCAAATAATGCCAGTGTTATAAGTAAAGTAGAAGAAAATGTACTGTCGCAAGAGCGTGCGTAAGACACCTATACAGTCTTCAGCACTGGTCAAGATACGTGGCGGATGAAATGCAACCCTGAAAAGTGATATGTGATGCAGGATGGGCAACAGTGGAGCCAGAGCTGGCTACAATAACCACCTCAGGAGGCGCACTAGAGGAATAGGGACCCCACCAGTAGATAATGTACCTTACCTGCCACCAGAGAATCATGTTAAAGGGACTGTGAGGGACTGATTGGATTGACTTGCGTAGATGTCAGCGGCATCGTTTTTTCTGTGCATCTCTATCCTCATCCTGTGAGCGGTAGCGCCAAAATGATTAAAGACGTCACAGACGGAGGCAGAGTAAGTACACTGGTCAGTGTCTAGATCGACTTACAAAGCACACGACCAAAAGGTTTATTACATAAGATCTTCAAGTCACATATTTCAGGAGCAAAATTAGACTTTCCTCCCCTTCAGGGAAGAATATAGAGAAGCTATACAGAATCCAGCGTCAGGAAATAGAAATCGCCTTTGAACTAACGCATCCGCGCCACATGTCTATGGAGGATGCGTAGTAGCACCAGATGTGACATACTGATAACCATATCAAGTGGAAGATATTAATACAACTCTTGAGTTTCTCAATGGCTTCCATGGGAGGGATGGTGAGCAGTTCCCTGAAACTGGGGAGACGCCTTTCAACGAAGCTACACTAGAAACCACTCAGCAAAGGAAGAATCACATAAGATGAGAAAATACGTCTATAGAAGTAGGGTATTGGACGGGTGGGTGGACTTGGCAAAGGCAAAGAGAAGGAGTCTTACAAGTGTAAGGCTTTCTTTAAGTACACGCAAATACGTTATTACAAAGAGGTAACTCCATACATACACACACACACACACACACACACACGTTACATACACACAAGTTTGAGAGACGGGTCAACATGAATATGAAACTCTCTCCCACTAACACACAAACAGTAATCACACACACACACACACACACACACACACACACACACACACACACACACAATCAAGAACTCAAGGGGCCACCAGATATGTCTACGTCTCACCTGAAGTCATGTAGCTAGGAAGTACTGAGGCAGGTTAATGAACTTAAAGAGGAGGTGGAATTCAGTGGGGTATTCATCAAGTGTGATGGGTCGAAGGAAGAAAAGCAGAAAAGCGAAGAATAAGGACAGAAGGCAAAAGACTGGAGACTCCAAACGAGGCAAGCCCCAACTGCACCACGGAGTGGCCAGGAGTGTTTGGTGATGATGACGTCAAACTGAAACTAATGTCTAGAGATGGTGATGGGTTAGTAGTTGAAGGATAAGAGCTGGAGAATTTCAAGGATCGTATACGGGAAAGTGCGTCTGATGCTGGAGTCGTGGAAACAAGGCTTACTAAAGAGACAAGATCTCGCCTGTTCTGCTCCGAGGGGTACGTGATAGTAAGGAAAGACAGAGAAGGCAAAGGAGGGAGAGGATTGCACCTCTTTACCATGCATAGCCTCAAGAGGACGGCCCATTCAAACTATACATAATGAGAGGAGTAACTTTGGGAAGAAGTTCATAGGGGTGTTGAGAGTTAGTAATCCTCCAAAGAATTCTAACCACCTAGAACAAATATGCGAAAGATTTTGTTAAAGGAACAATCAGTATGACACACGAAACAGTAAAACACGCACTTCACAGAGACAGTAGAGTAGTGATCATGGGAGATTTCAATTATAAAACAAGAGACCAAGGGAATCTAGATTCTCATGGTGACAGGAAGTCGTGGAGACACAAATTGTTTCCCAAACCAACATGTCATGACGCGGGACTGATACGCCGTTACAGCTAGATCTTATCTTCACACATTCTGGCACGGATATACATAATATCTTATATGATACACCAACTGAAAGGAGTGGTTATACAATGGTCAAGTTTAGCTATGTGGTGAACGAGGACATTTAAACAACTGAGGTGAGACAAGACATAAAAAAGATGTATGACTGCAAAAACTTTACAGACCTGAACGATTTACATGGTAACATCGATTGGGTAATAGAGTTCAGTTGTCAGGAACAAGGGGGCTTTGTGAAGAGAGGTGCTGTGATATCTACAGTGAAGGAATAGGAACATGGGCACCCGTAGCCTCAAATACATTGCAGAGGGAGGTCAAGAAAGAGGAAAGAATGGTTGGATCAAGAAATGTCAAAAAACATAGCAGCTTCGAGATGTGCAGTGACGAAGATTTAGATGGTATCCGGCCAGCCAGCATTTGCAAAAAAAATAAGAGAGCGAGGAACGTGGATTTTAGGAAAAGAAAGTAGGAAGAAAGAAACTTTGAAAATTGTGGACAAGGTAGGAAAACATTTACAACCCTGTCTATACATTCCTCAGCAATAAATTGTTTGCTAAGGAATTCAAGAGAACTTTAGAGGATGATGTGAGGATGTGTGAGGTAATGAATAACAAGTTTCAGAGGTATTTCTTTCACATTGGAAGACACTTTAGTCCCACCGCCAATGAGAGAGAATGAGGAAGTTTAGGTAAAGTTTCGTTGAGACATCTAGAAAATACATTATATTCAAATTACTAAAAGGTCTTAAACTATACAAGGCTCATGCTCCTTATGTAAAGTTTCACCCTGCGGGCTGAAGATGTGTGCAGAACGCTAGATAAACCTTTTGAAATACTGGTCATAATGTCAGTGGGGAGTGGCAGTGTGCCAAGGGAGTGAAAAGGGTAAACGTCATACCTATCTGTAGGGAAAGGAAACGGAAAGAGACACTCAACTGACCTCTGTAATCCTTTTGCGCTACCGCTCACGGGATGAGTATGGGGCGCGCAATAAAGTTGCTGGGGTTACCGGCACAAATCACAAATCAAATCAGATACAGACCGATATCACTGACGAGTGTGGTCTGTAAGGCCCTGGAAAAGAGAATCATAAAGTAAATGGTTGATTTTCTACAAAAGTGAGAGGCAGGACGGATTAAAGGAATAGGAGGTCATGTGTAACAAAAATCTTAAGTATCTACGAAGGAGTGAGCTCTGTCTTAGACAAAAGGGAAGGGCGGGTGGATTTTTTCTATCTACCAGAAATTTGATACTTTACCGCATGGTAAGAGGCTTGATCAAGAGACAGGAATAAGGGGGAGACACCTTCAGTGGATCAAAAATCATCTTAGTGGAAGGGAACAAAGGATCGCATATCAGAAGAACCGTCTCTAAAAAGAAAGGATGGTGGTGACCGGTGACGTGCCGCAGGGTTCTGTTCTGGGACCACTGCTCTTCTTGGTGTACGTGAATGACTTGACAGATGATGTGGATTCATACCTGAATAAGTTTGCAGATGATGCAAACGTCGTGAGGAAGGTGTAAAGTGAGGAGGATCCCATTAACTTACAAGGAGATCTTGACAGTCTCCAAAGATGGTTTGTTACTTGGCTGATGAAGTTCAACATGAGCACATACAAAGTAATCAAGATGGGTTATAAAGAAAGAAGCTTCGGTATGAATAGCATACAACAGGAAATAAGCTGCAGGAATCTATGTGTGAAAAAGACTTGCGAGTCGACATCGTTCCTAACCTGTAGCCAGAGTCCCAACTTAGGAGAACAGTTGAGGAAACCAACTGTCTACTGGCAAATGTCAGAAGTGCATTCACGTTCATGGGTAAGGAAATATTCA
Organism: Panulirus guttatus; assembly: GCA_032361385.1. Classification (NCBI taxonomy): domain Eukaryota; kingdom Metazoa; phylum Arthropoda; class Malacostraca; order Decapoda; family Palinuridae; genus Panulirus; species Panulirus guttatus. Next base: position 8,859 of record JAUUDW010119981.1, on the reverse strand, counting down.
GCAATCTGTTCACATCATACGTGAGGTAAAACCTAGATTATGTTGCTTAAGTTTGGTCACCGTGCATAAAGAAGCACAAAGAGCTATTAGAGAATATCCAGAGTAGGGCAACAAAGATGTTAAGAGAGAGAGCTGAGTTAGAGGGAAAGTCTAGAGGCGTTAGATTTTCCCACCTTGGAAGAGAGAAAAGTGAGGGGTGATCTGATCTCAGCCTTGACATTTTTGTAACATCGATAACGTATACAGTGCACAGTTCTTCAAGGGGACAAAAAGGAGACATAACATGAAATTAATTAAGAAACTTGTTCAGAAAAAATTTAAACAATACTTATACATTATATGAGTGGTAGATTAATTGGATGAAATAACTGAAAACATGGTCAGTGCATAAAACATACAGAAAATTAAATTTTATTGTAGCAGAGAAAGTTCAAGAGATGGGGTCCCACGAGTGTAAAACTCCCTTCCCGTACAAACAGATAGGTAATTACACACACACACACCAGCCTAAGCCAAGGGTACGTGTGTGTGTGTTGTAACCACGTTTTTGGCTGGTTTATGTAGAGAAATTCTTTTCTTGGTTCTAGGAACGGATTTTTTTTTTCAATTCAATGCACACTTTAAAATCCCTTTGATGTATCTAAATCAAATTCACCCTGATTAGCACAGACTTCTCATGCATGTTAGTGTGAACAGTTGTTGACTTGCAGCAACAGAGATCACGAAGCTGCAATTGATGGCATACACTCCAGTTATATGCGAAGGGGGATCATGGCAATTGCTGAGCCTCAGAGAGTTTTAGTTGGAAAAAAAAAAATCTTTCAGCAAGATACGGGATTTAAGTTGTAAGCGTCCAATTCAGGAAAGGATCAATCGCTTGAACACGACAGTGTGAGCCTTTAAGCACGTGTATTGCGGTCCTTCAGCACGACAGCAACGACTTTTAAGCACGACTGCATAACCCTTGGGTAAGGAGGGGCTGCCACTCATGTGACATGGGTCGCATTGTCGTTTTTCCAATTAATCTCTCAACTTATAACGCTTGACTGAAATATTTTCACTTATTTTTTTATAGAATTTTTATACGTAAATGTAAGTCTAAAAATCAAATGATTCCTGCATTTTCCTTACAGCCATTACCTAGTTCAGTTAAGGACGGGACTTGATGTGGACTTTTTTTTCGTGATTGGAGCCTCCAACTTAAAGAAAAAGTAATAGTAATGCTTAAAAAAAGAAACCTTTTTTGGTAATTTAATCAGTCATAATGACTTGAGGTACGTACGTTTAAAGATATGCAGCAAACTTCGCTCTGAATGACAACTAACAACTTTACTAAAGTAGAATGAACAATGAAATAAGGGGTAAGTGTATGAAACAAAGATTTTTGAGCAATTAATGGAAACTATTTCAACTGAGCCGAAATTACGTCGGATCAATATTACAGAGAAAACCGGAGACTTCATCACAGTCGTGGAAGAAAGGTCAAGAAATTCTGAGCCGTGGCATAAAAAATGGTGGACAGACGTAATACCATTGTTCAAAACTGAAAATAGTAGAAAAGAAAAAATTACAGGAGAAATATTCTGTAAGAAGTAAAAGCTGCGATGTGAAATCTCGGTCAACGCCGGTAGTAGAAACAGTGATTTACACATGAAGAAATGTTCAAGAATGATGAGTAATGCGTAGATACAATTCTAGTACGTGATATTTGTCTTAAAAGATATAAGAATTTTTACTAATATACTGTAACACACTATTAAGTGTAAAAACGCAGTAACTCTGCTGTGTAAGAACCCGATCATTCAAAACAATAATTTCGTGCTGAAACATTATAGGTTTTGAAACTTTTCACGTATCATTCAATATATTACAGTAGGTTAATTCCACTAAATTAGCAAATCTATCTCCATCTCTCAAGAACTGACTGCAAGACAGCTAAAAGAGACAATCAATAACTATAGCGCCTTTCTGAAGTCTGCATTGACCGCGCAGGAGCAGTAAGCCAACACCCACTTACGGCAGAGGTACGATAATAACAGAGAAATGGAAGACCTTGCTAAACTAAATAAACTTTATGTTGCACCTTGTGTTGATATTTAAAAAC
>JAUUDW010119766.1:0-15392 GCA_032361385.1 Panulirus guttatus | reverse complement strand
CGTCAGGCAGTGATCACTGTGAACGAGTGGAGGCAGCAGGACAAGCAATCCAATCAGAGAGCGATACACCAAGGCATACGATCTTGTGTTAGCATTGTCTTTGGTATCAATGTAAGCGGCTTACGTCACCATCAGAGACAACGTTAACACAGGGTCTGAGTTCATCTGAGTTCAGGCAGTGGAGATCGCTGTGAATGAGTGAAGGCATCAGGGCAAGTGATCCAATCAGAGAGTGAAACGCCAAGGCATTCGACTGGGTGACCATAACTTGTTGGGGAATATGGTCACGCCAAATGCTGGAATCAGTATCTCCTGAGGAAGACCACTGAACAGTCGAAATGTGGAGGTGTGTCTCAGCTCTAACCCATTTGCTTCCATACTATCCTGTTTTCCACATTTGTCATGATGGATAATAGATACATAATGAGATATCTTGGGAATCGAACTCAAGTGTAAACACAAAATCCATTTATGTTTCATATACACCTTACACACATAGCCTGAAGGTAATTTATACAATACTTTTAATAATTTTTCACATGAATTAAAGTTTGTGTAACACTGAACCATCAGAAAGCTAAGGTGTCACAACCTCAACTACCCATGTTCTGTGGTTGTTTGGCATCACCTTCATTCCTGACTCTGAATTTATATGCTACTGATAAGCAATCATATTCTTACACTTATTCACAAATAAGTATCTAACAGTAAAAAGATATGAAACACCAATAATACAATGAAAAATATTGTTTATGTGTGGAATTTTTCACTTCTAACATCATATCGCAGCTCAAAAAGTTTTGCATTTTGGATCAGTGATGCTTAAACAGCAATAACTGCTTTAGTAACATCCTATGCATTGTTTCCAGACATTATAGCCTAAATTTTTTCCGTACTCTAGTCATTATATGTGGTGATGAAAAGTAAGCCTATACAAGATCTGAGCCCTTGTGTTATGTAATAATTCTTAAGCTGTGTCACTCTTATAAAATACTATATTTTACTGGTGAAAACCCTTTGTAGTTAATATGTTGCCTTTTAAAAAAAAACACCTCAAAAATGCCACATACCTCCCTGTGTATGCCCAAAAATACTCCTTGACTACCTTATATGCCTGGCAGCATAGCAGCATAAGTTAAAGGCATGTAGCACACATAATCACAGTTTCACTTGGGTGAGCTTTATATCACTTTATTTAGAACTTTTGTTCAAGCTAAATTTAATAAAATACTTCATGAAATATTCTATTATACTTGAGAGTATCCTGCACACTGTGTATCTTAGATATTTGAGCTGCTGCAATAAAAGGATTATAAAGATGTCAGGCAACTGTTAGGAACATCATGAAATATATATATACTAATCTATACAAACAAACATGAGCATTAACAATGTTTTATGTATTTTAACTATGCGAAGAATTCTCAGGGAAAATGGATTTGATTTAGAACAGTCTGACAAGTTGAGGCTATATCACTCATACCATTATCATTAAATTTCTATAATAATATGGTTCATCTCTTTTATCAGTGAACAGGAATCATTTACCAACTCATAAACTGACAGTAGATACAATGAGCAATAAAATAATTCAATATCCTACTTGTTCCCTTGACATTTAGTTTCCAAGTAATGTTTAAACAACTGAATCTTATGAAAAAGTAAGGAACAACTGCAGATGGAGAGTCCAGTTCCAGCTAACAGAAAGAATGGGATTCTGTTGCAAATCTCAGTGCTGCACTGCATATGCTGTTCTATATATATGCAGACAATGAAATAATTTGATTTTATATCACAAACACTTACAAGGTTTGTATTTCAATAGAAATTGCAGCAGATACTAATGTATATACATAGTGGTATATGTGAATAAAAATCACAATACCAAGAGCTATGACAACAAAATACTAACTTATACTGTATACTAAGGAGGATCCTGTTGAACATTACAGCCAAAGCTGTCCTTAGAGGACTCAGCTCTGAAAATTCATAGGGATCTCTTGGACTGAGATTAATAAAAAAAATAAAAGTAAATAAATAAAAAAATTGAATAAATGAAAATATTCTAGTTAGTGCTAACACGAAATATCATGTTAAAGGACAAATCTAGTGAATCATCCATATTTGTCATTGTTTGGCATGGCTCATACACTTTGCTTATCATGTGTTTGTTGACTTTGCTGATTCATACTTGACTACCACCACCAGTGGATTAAAAATATGCAAAGAACTTTTCTCACTGCTACCAATGCAACAACTGCCAAAACATCAAAATATGTGGTCCTCCAAAGACTTGCTAATTAGTCAAAAGTTGGCATGGGGGATACCGAGCATGTACACCAATATCTATGTTACCTTCCCCAGCATGTTATGAGGTAACTAAAAACATAGGATTCTTCCCTGATCCTAATTGTAGTTGCTTGTGATATAAGGAAACTCTACATACTGACTTAAATGACAACAGAAAAAGGCTACTTGTACAAGTACGCCTCGAATCCCTACAGGGTTTTATGTGTTATGGGTAACCGAAACTTTTATGATTTTTCCTGTGGTAACTATTTTCTTTTCTTTTTATATAGCTGTGATGGCACTGGCAAGTGAATGATCTAATCAAGGCCATCTCATTTACGCTGTACAAATATATACCTTAACCTCAACCAAGTACCCAATTTACTGATCAACTCTTAAGGGCGAATGAACAAACAGGTTGACTGCAGACTGACTGCTGTGACTAGGATTCGAACCTATATGGAATCAATCCTGGGTGGCCGGTGAATGCATCATAGTCAACAACAGTAACTGCAGCACCACAGATGTTAGTAAAGTTTTTTGTGAAATAAGGCATCTCTCCATATGGATTAAGTGCACCTTTGAGTTTAAATGAGAGTGGGAAGAGGCTACCTATACAAGTACGGATAGAGTACCCCTTGCCATAACCAATTCATGTACAGATAATGACCTTTATAGCTTAAATCAAATTTATGAAACTAATCTTTTGGAAGAAGCTTTAGATCATAAAAGAACACTACATAAAACATTGAATTATCTGAGTTTAACAAGAAAAAACGAGATTTGACAAACATGATTAAAATTCTCCCAAAGCAATGAATCTAAAAATCATACAATATCTAGATGTTGAAAAGCTCTGTGTTAAAGCATAAAGACTGGACTTGAAAAGCCATATTTCCAGAAACAACAGTAGAGACAAACAGCTACAAAATAACTTCAATAAAACAAAAAAGCATGCATCCTATTGCACAGATACACACATATTCCACTATATGCACTGACAGGAACGGAAATTCAATTATTTTTGGAGAAAACATCACCTTTGCATTCTGAAGGCTCTATATAAATAAAATATATTCTACGGTGAGATATTTTATTATGGGTAATTTGTCAGTGTTTTAAGGAGGGAAGGTACCACCTAATGTGGATACAGAGATCTATCAGGGAGCATGAGCATCACATAAACTAGATACTGAGAAATCCTGTCATAGTCATGAGAAAAATTTTCTATTGCAAGGCTAGATATTTTAATGCAATTAATTAATATGTTATCAAGCACAAGATTTTTGTATCATTACAGAGATTATTCTGTACAGTGTGTAAGAATTTGTTCAACATATTAATCCTATATCATGCCTCTTCAATGTAATTATATGATGATACTTGGAGTAAAAGGGGATGGACAGGAGGGGGAAGAAAGTGGTACTTCAAGATAATTTTTAGGAGATATCCTCCATATCATGTGAAACTGCACTGTCATCAATGATATACCTCTTGATTGAGTTAAAAATCTCAGTGGACAATAAGCTCTTCAATCAACTAAAGTCTGATCACTAAATTTTGTAGTTACAAGTTTTGGCTTGTTCTATATAAGACTTGTTCACAACTAAAATAAATTATATATAGCTTCAGTAGCCACAGGTCAGTAAAAGTTCTTCAATTTTTATTTAATTTTTCTATGTTAGCTGAGACAGCATTGGCAGCTGAGGCCCTATTCAAATCCATCCCATTAATGCTATATATATATTTTCATACATATTCGCCTTTTCCCGCGTTAGCGAGGTAGCGTTAAGAACAAAGGACTGAGCCTCTGAGAAAAATTCTCACTTGGCCCCCTTCTCTGTTCCTTCTTCTGGAAAATTGAAAAGAGGAGGGGAGGATTTCCAGCCCCCAGCTCCCTCCCCTTTTAGTCGCCTTTTACGACACTCAGGGAATACGTGGGAAGTATTCTTTCTCCCCTATCCCCAGGGATAATATATATATATATATATATATATATATTTTTTTTCCCATACATATACACCATTTCCCATTTCCCGCACTAGCGAAGTAACGTTACGAACAAAGGCCCCCTCACTTGGCCCCCTTCTCTGTTCCTTCTTTTGGAAAAGTAAAAACAGGAGGGGAGGATTTCCAGCTGTGTATGTATTTGTATATTTATCTATATTTGTATGTATGTATAAGAGTGGATGGATCTTTCTTCGTCTCTTGCTTGGCACTACCTTGTTAATGCAGGAAACAGCAATCAAGTATAATAAAAAAATCAAGTATAATAATACATATAGCATTAATGGGATGGCCTTGATTGGGGCCTCAGCTGCCCCTGCCGTCTGAGCTAAAATTGTTACACTTACTTCTGAATTCTCCCTTTATACAGTAAGGCAAATACTACTTTTGATGAATCATCAGACACTTTACCACTTTTCCATGCTTCAGAAGCACTTTCCAGATCCACTCCACAGCATTTTCAATTCAGCCCCTCCCCTTCACCATTTTGCTCACCATTCCATCTTTACCACCAGTGTTTCCATTCTTTAAGAGCTTCTATACTATTCTTATTCTCTCTTTATAAATTTAAATCCATAATAGTCTACTCATATCAAAACATGGTGGCACATTCAACCTATCACTTATATATCTGAAGCCCAAGTACTGTTAATGGATCTAAGACATTGTGGTGCATTCTAAGTCATTCTGAAGGATTTAAATACCAGATTACTTGGAATTTTCTATGAATCAAAGTCTTAACAGGAATACTAATCATGCAAAAAAGATTATTTGCTTATTTTCAGAGATTATCTTGATTCCCTTTCTAATAATTTCTAACTTAAATAAGTCTTTTGGAACAACAATGCACTTACGTTGCCTTATCTTTCAATATCTGCCCTGCCTCCTGTGCAGTAGGGATAAGTAGAGCACTCTCCACTTGCATCTGATCTATCAAAGTATTGGCTATGACAGTATCACTGACACTCAGTACTGACCATAATGAGGGATATCTGTCTGACTGTACTTCAAACCTTGACACATCATGTACCTACAAGGATAAGGGAAGAGAGATTTTGTTGAGGTTACTATTAAGTTTCAAAACTCAAGGAAATCTTAAATCTAATCACACCTGGTGACAAATGAAACATTACAATGAGAATTTCACCAGACCAAATACAATCCCTATCTAATAGTGATACCCTCTCCATGAATGGCTTACATTCTTAGATAGATGTTTCTATAGCAGACACCCACTGACCAGAATGGATTTTCCCATTCAAATGTATATAATAAGTGGGTTGCATTCTTGGCTTCAGGTCCTCTGGTACCTTCGTCGGTTTTTTACACTTAACAACTGTACCAAATATCTAAGAAACAAATATTTTTACAAAATACATAAGAACAATAACTAATAATTATCACATGATTATGAGGTAATAAAACATGTCAGTACTCAGCAAAACACTGGAAATTGGCTGGGTGGAGGTAGTGGGCTGGCTGGTTTTGCATTATCAGTATTTATCTAAACACTGTTTTTGCTCATCAGTCAGTCACTCACCAAACTTTCCATTCACTCAATCAACCTACAGATGCACTCAGTCTAACTCAATCAATCTAAGGGTTCATTCAGTCTATGGTGAGAACACTGCACACAGTTCTGTCAGTCAATCATGGCACTTTACCAATTTAATTCAGTCTCTGGTCACCCTCAAGCTCTTCATCATATCTAGTTTTATTTCTAAAGTAAGTAGCCTGTGCTCCATTTCTGTAAGAGGGGTATAGTTCAGTACACTTGTATGGGAACACTCACTACAGGTGGCAATTAGAGAACAAAACAAGAGGTACAACGATGAATATATGCACAGCAGAGCAAAAAGTAGTCAAGCGCATCATAGGTGGCACTGGCAGCATGAACACTTGCACAACCAAAGGAATGTATTATTTGCTCAACAATACACAATAACCTTAATAATAAGGATGATTAATATATTCTAACAATTATTTGATCACTTAATGTCATTCAAAAAAAAAAATAAATGTATATCTAAGTATATCCAGCTGTTTCAATGGTTTTTACTACTGACCAATGAAACATCCTTCTCAGTTTCACTACTTTCCGAAAATAGTGATAAAATCTTATAAACAAATTTTCTCTACCTACAAAGGCATATTAGAATGTTTCATTGAATAAGACTTCCTTGATAACCACTACTGCTGTTTAATTTTTAAATATCATAAATCTACTTTCATTTAAAACAAGTCACCGGTCTGATAACATACTTACTTCTGTACAACAAATGTATTCAACCTTACAAGAATCTGGCTAAAGTCAGTGCATGAATTTAACATCCAAATAATTCAGAAGTACTACATTCTCTAAGATACAATGTGTTCTTCCAAACCACTCTTGTTTTGAGCTTTTCAATACTGTCTTCACAATTTCATAGTTTTACTACCCCTTGACCAAATCCTGGACATGCAACTGTGCACAAAACAGCTCAAACAAACATTTAGTGGGGACCTGGTGTATGGTGAATCAATTCATATTCCCCTTTCACATAAGAAAGAATTTGCACTTACCATTATTACCAATACTAACAATGATATGCTGCTTCTTGGTGAACAGCCAATGCCCTTACTTGCACTTCAAATGAGAACTAAACAGCAGAATTCAAGAATTATGACTAATCACTATTTCTCTGTTCATTTGCTTGCTTCAGTATTCTTCAGTCACCACAAGTTCAGTATCATGTAAAGGTATACCGGTCACTATTCCCTGCTGTTTGAGTTTCTCCCTGTTTAACTTTAAAGCAATGAGTTTTATGAGAAGCTTTTCAAAGTAAAGCAAAGAATATTTAAATCTTCCTCAGGAGTCACATAATTCCTATACTTACTCAAAGATAAGCAGGCCTCTATTCTAAGTTGCAAGGTGAATTCTGGACATACATCATGCAAAAGAGCTTGAATTTCTATTCAAGCTACAGCCCGAAGCTGAGACACCACTTTGCAACAGCACATCAAAATTACTTTCACATTCAAAATTTTTCTTACATATTCTTTCCCCTTAAATATAGCAAATATCAATTACTCATGTACAGCTGAAAAATTAAAAATACATAAAAATCACCTTTCATATTCAGAATTGTTCTTGTATATTTTTCCCCCTTACGTATTACAAACATCAGTCACTCATTTCTTTTCTTTATGAATGGTGTGGACAAATGTAATTGAAAATTTACCAAAACCACTAAAAACTTAAAAATACAACCTCAAATACTATGAGAAAACACCAAACTGCTAGGAAGCATGATCTATCTGGTGGATGCATTCAACTTTCCAAAATAAATTGCCTTAGCAAGAACTGAAGAGCACTGAATAACCTGTAATCTGCAATAAAGTCCTGATTATTCTTGATTTTAAACAGTATTCTGATACTCATAAATGCAGCTACCTTAATTACCCTTATTACTTTCAGAAATAAGAGTCAAACACTCATAACTGAAAGCCAGCTAAGTGAGCATAATCAAATCTGGTGACTAGGACTATATATCTCTCCCTCTCTCTTGTCAGCAATGGGGTCTAGTCTGATGGCACTCCCTAGATGTCTGAGAAAAGTTTATTTGTCTGGGGATGATGCACATTGAATTACAGGTTCCTTGCCTATCACAGTATTTTCAATTATGGTTTAAAGTATCATACTTAAAATAATGAATACTGTTTTACCAACTGCAGCACTGAGTTCTGAGTATTCATGGTATTTTTCTACCCCTCAGGCTACAGGCAACTTCTAGGCAAACTTGGCAAGATCCAGTACTAGTATGGTGGCATGAAGATGCACACAATGATAACCATGTCACCAAGGCATTGTCATTCATGATCTGGCTAAGTTATTCCATCTTATTAACTCAAGTGAGTTACTCCATAAGTAATTTCAATGCATCACAATCTTTTGATAACTTTAATTTGTTTGTTGCTTTGTGCCTTAGATATGGCCTCACAGCATAAAACCAGTGATGCATGTTGTGCCACCCCAAGGAGGGCAAGGAAGATGATGTCTTTGGAGCAAAAAGTGGATTTACTTGATCATCTTGCCATGGTAAAAGTGCAGTGTGTGTCTGGAGGCATCTTGGAGTTCATAAATCAAAACGATGAACCAATAAATGAAAAGCAGCACCCTTGTGTGTGGTATGTCTGGCTGGCTGGCTGCTTTGTGGGAGTACAGTGGTGCAGTGGTTAGCGTCCCTGACCGTGACGCATGCACGGGTCGCCCAGGGTCGAGCGCATAGGTTCGAATCCTGGTTGTGGCAGTCGGTCCACAGTCAACCCAGCTGTTCATCCACCCCTAGGGCTTGGTCGATAAAATGGGTACCTGGCTCAGGCTAGGGTATATATATATAGCGTTAATGGGATGGCCTTGATTAGGGCCTCAGCTGCCCGTGCCGTCTCAGCTAACATAAAAAAAAAAAAAAAAATATGTATATATTTTGTCCCTGGGTATAGGGGAGAAAGAATGCTTCCAACGTATTTCCTGCATACTGTAAAAGGCAACTAAAAGGGGAGGGAGCGGTGGTCTGGAAATCCTCCCCTCCTGTTTTTAATTTTCCAAAATAAGGAACAGAGAAGGGTGCTAAGTGAGGATTTTCCCACTAAGGCTCAGTCCTCTGTTCTTAATGCTACCTTGCTCATGTGGGAAATGGCGAATATGCATGCATGGCATGGATATATATACACATTCATTCATACATACAGGGAAACTAAACCTGTTCTCATAACTTTATGGTATCAGTGTCAGTGCAGAACATGGAAATACATCTAGAGTGTGTAATTTAAGTATCTCATCACAACACGGTGTTGAAGTCGGTGAAAGAGTATGTATCCTCAGTCTACTGGAGTAGGAATGTAAAGGGAAGTGAGGGATACTGTGTTTAGCTACTCCAAGGTATCCAGTAGGAGGATTTTGTATGAGATTGAGCTTGGTCCAAAATGAAGGATGATTTTTTTGACTACCTTAGATATTCCAAGATATGGGAATTTGCAAAATAGATGATGCAGATCTTAGGAATATCACTTTATGTCTCTGATATACTGCTTTTTCTAATGTAGCATATGTAGATACTGCAGTTATTTTGTAAGAATTCAAATATCTGAGAGAAGGCAGCATAGCTTTTCTGTGAACATTTAGAATTGGACTTTTAGATTCACATTGTTATAAGTGACATGTTGGATCAAATACAGATTTCAGCTATTAAATATGATGTGGAGAAAGTTCATCAAGTGTGTGTGTGTGTGTGTGTGTTTTCCCAGCCACTTTACATTGTGTTTAGATAGTAGAACGTCACCAGGCTCTTATTAAGTGTTGGTATATGTGGTGATCATACACATGTAAAAAAAGTGTGATCAGGTATTCTCGGTTATGTAGCTGTTATTAATTTATCATTGATTTTTTTTTATTATTATTATTATTTTCGTATTCACTCTATATGAGGAAGCATGTATTCATGACTGTCCATATTTTTTCTTTCTTAGTCTCTGTCTTTCAAAATGTTGTCATCTATACACTCATTTTCCTTCTTAAGCTCACCTTGTTCTTACCAACTGGAGGTTTGTTCACTGATTCTTTGAACATGATCATTCATTGTCCAACCAATCAAACATCTTGCCAACAATGCTAAGGAGAGTAATTCCTGTATAATTTTTACCTACTCTTATAATCCCTCTATCTAATTATCTATTTATCTATATCTCTGATAACTGTTCCCTTCTGGAACTCCCTTAAGGGGTTGGCCACTTCAAAAGTCAACAAAGAAGATGAACTCTAGTGCCACTTTTTAGCCTTTAGTGCCTTACCCTTAAAAGTCCACTGGCATAGGGCAACTGTAACGCAGTGTTTTCTGAGGTTCCTGCCTAATGTTCCTACTGACTAATGCTACCTAATTTTTCTACTTAATATTTCAACCTATTACTTTTACCCAACGCTCCCACTTTAAAATTTTATCCTGTATTATCAGCATTCTTCCAGACCTGTTTAACATATTGTGTCCTTACATATACCTCTCTCCTTGCATCCTTCGTGAATTCTCTCTTCACTTTTTATTGAAGTACACCACTATTTTAACTCTTGGAATTTATACTCCACAGTGACCTCCATATATATGTTTTATGGCAGATACAGCTTCTTCTGCAGTTTTTGTTTTCCTATACCAGCTTCCATAAATCTTCATTCCACCGTGCTGCACCTCTGTTTCCACAATCTTGGTATGATGTATCACACATATCCCTGACAGCCTCCATTTCGGATGGCAGACTTCATTTTAGATTTCTTAACCATATTTGATAGATTGAAGAAGTCTATTAAGTAGGTTTCTTTTGTCAGACTATCTTTCTGATATTGTTGCTTCAGTGTGATTATTTCTACATTACAGACTTTCACCAAACTTTAGGAGACCACTGAGCTCAGAAGAACTATAAATTTTGTCATAAGAAAGTGTTTGTGTAGTTAGCTTATTTTGTGAACTGCAGTGATGGTATTTAATCAGAACTTTATGCACAGCACTTTGGGGATGTTTTTCATTTTAGTTCTCTTTGTATAATTTTCTGTAGATTTAAGGTTAAGAAATGGTTGCCAATCGTGATAATTTTAATTTTCTTTAGTGCAGGGAGGATAAAGAAGTGAGTTTTCAATTTTGATAAGAACTTGTGCATATCAAGTGCTGTATAGAGTGGATGAATTATGCTTATATTGGAGGGCTTTTAGTGCTCCAAACAGAAATTAGTTTGAAGCAAATAAGTACTGCATATGAGTTGGTATTTTGGACATGTGTCAACATAGAAGTTTGGTGTCAGAATAATGTTCAGCTTGAAATTTCCTTCACACTTTCAACATAAAAACTGTTTATTTGAAATCACTTGTTTTATAATGTCACTTATGATGATGTGGTTCTAAGGTGACTCGCTTAAAAGTAAATGAAATTTAGATGGAAAACTTCGTTCTAGGATTATTGTATGTGGAAAATTTTAGGGGAGATGTTTGATATTGTATTCATAAGGAATAAGAGTAGGGGAGAAGCTAAAATTTCTGGGATAGATGGGATGATTTAGGAATATATATGTCATAATTTGACGTGGTCTTATATTGCAGGGCTGGGCATCTACAGTGACAGCGAGAGTGATGGCGAGGGTTCAGGTGGTGAAGGTAGTGACCGAGGTGACACTGACAGCGATGAGGAGTTACGGCAGACCATCAAACGCAAACACAGAGATTTTCAAGCCACTGAGAGAGATATACTGCTCAGGTTGCAAGAAGAAGAAATGGCAGAACGGAGTAGGAAGTATGGTACTCAGGATTTGGAATCTGAAGATGAAGATGAAACAGAGGCTAGGGAGGGAAAACAAGAGGGGATAGATGAGAGGAGGGCTAGCAAAGATGGGGAAGGGGACAGACTTGGGGAACAACAGCAGACACAAGGAGACACTGAAGAAGATGTCAGTCCACATTCAACTTCAGGTAAGTTAGATATGAGTCAGGTTAGAAAGGAATGTGTTTTGAAGCTACAGTTATGAAGTATTAGCATTGAATATTGTCTTGTAACTTGTCTGGAAAGTGACTGGTATAGTCAGGCATTTCAGTGAAGATCATTAAATGAATGGTTTTATGGAAACTGCTTAATTCACATTTTGAAAACTAAATAGGTGTTGTGTGTAGCACCAAATTTTATGTTTTGATATGTGAAACATAATTTATCTTTTCCTGACACATACTAATTGAACATGGACATGTGTGAGTGACAAAACATCGGTTATTCATTTTTCAAAAATCAAGAATTGATTACTCCTCTAAATCATGTTGGTTTATAACTAGCCTCGTTCTCATGTTTACTGCTAAATTCATTTACTGTTTGAGTATCATGCTTAGACTATTGCTTAAGTGAACTGTGATTGGTTACTAGATTTTTTTACAGTTCAGTATGACTAAACTTTATTCTGTACTGTTATACTTTCCTCTCTTTTTTATGGGCACTAAATGAACTTTTCTTTTCTTGACTTTCAGTTCTAAACATTTTTAAAAATTTTTATTCGTAGAAAAGGTTATGAAATGCAGGTTCCATAACTTACGTACAAAAGATTGGTGAGTTATATGGATAATGATTTTCCAGAACAAGGATTTTTTTTTTTGTGTGTGTGTGTGTGTCTTCTGAACGATTCTGACTTTCATTTCTATCGTAAATCACTACTTTTTGTGATTTCCGCCACCAAAAATCCCGTTTTCCGCTGGGGGATCCCCACTATCGTTGGATAAAGGAAGGGATATCTCAAAAGGTAGCGATTTGCATAAGAAAAACAGGTCAGAATTGTTCAAAACACCTCAAAATCATCAAAAAATATCAACTTCCAATCTGAGGATGTCCGAAATGGTAATTCTACCCTCTCAATGATCATACTACTTTTCTATCTTGTTCCCAAAATATGACAACCCATTCCCAACCAAACTCGCCTCTTCCATGCATTTACATGCGCTATTCCTTTTACTAACTGATATAATTACCAACCAGTCAGTCATACACGTAACCCAACTGCAAGTAACAAAGTCAACTAGTTCCATAGTTTGACCTCGCTAATGGGATGTTATGGACATTAGTGGTTCGCGATGAAATGTGAATGAGATTACATAAAACAAATAGACCTCTGTATCCTTTTCTTACAGGGCGAATGAACTTTAAGTCACTGAGAGCAATTCTTAACAGGTTATTTACCAAACTAGTGTCTTTTATAATTCAGTGTTTCTCACGAATATCCTCATGTGCTCATTACTGACATCTTTGAAAGTATTGTGAGAGGTGTGCCTGTTTTTGCTTGCCTTATCTACAAAAAGGGTCCTTAGTCCAGTCCTCTAACATGTTTCCATCATCATTTCACCGTGTCCTCAATTTTCGTGTAATAATTTTTCTGAAAAAAATTGAATTTGTCTTAGAATTCTCTAAGAATGTTCTCACAAAAAGTGCAGTGCAAGGCTGTATGCAATTCATGCATCATATATAAACGGGAACTAAAACAATAAAAAAGAGATGTATGGGTAAACTGCTATTTGCTGTTCACAGTCGTAAAGGATTTTCTATTGAATCAAAGCTTGAGCGACGAATTCCTGCACTCTAATGTCAGATTTGAGAAAGAAGCGGAATTTACTGCAAAATTAAAACCGGCAAAACCTGGTTAAAGAGAACATTATCAAGGATCGTCCTATGGTCATTAAAAGACTTATCTCATATTGCTCATTTCCCTTGTCTTCATTTTCTTTATAAAGCGTCAGTTACTTCTTAAAATGTCAACGGAATCATCAATGACACACTGAAACACACAGCACACTGGTTAAACTCCGGGTATTGACGACCTGGCGCTTTAAACGCGGTCTTTAATCAAACTCAAATCTGTTGACAAGTTGGGCCCTTTAAACACGCGGTCTTTACTTAAATCCTTCGTATTGACGGACGCGGTGTTGCATCAAGACTGACGTCTTTAAATTCCTCTTTCTTGGAAAGTTTTTCTTTTTATGTAAACATGAAGTTTAGGGCATTACAGATACAAATGGAGGATTTGAAAGAAACTCTTGTCAATGGACTAGCAAGCAGCAAAAGTGATTTAGACCCGAAGAGCGCAATTTGGAGCACAATTCTTTACTCATACAATCATAGAAAATTGATAAGAGTATGAACGGGAAGGAAAACGTGTGGTTATGAAGTTAACAAATAGGTGCAGGACCTGAAGAAATCAACATCATCTGGATAGGCTTCGCTTAACCTACCTTAACGGCCGATGTCTATCTCAGTTTTCATTACTATAGTCGAAATTCTGCAGACACATCATGATTCTGGGCTCTCGTGGTGTAGCGGTCAGCGTTCCTGACCGTGATGCATTCACGGGCCGCCCGGGGTCGAGCGCACAGGTTCGAATCCTGGTTGCGGCAGTCGGCCCACAATCAACACAACTGTACATCCATCCTTAGGGGTTGGTCAATAAAATGGGAACCTGGCTCAGGCTAGGATATATATTATATAGCGTTCATGGGATGGCCTTGATTAGGGCCTCAGCTCCCCGTGCCATCTCAGCTAACACACACACACACACACACAAAAAGTCCAAATGTGTAAATACACAGACGGAATACCGAGCGGCTGCTAGAGCCACCGTCCGGCCTCCCCAACAATCAGCTATTCCAAGCGATCTTCAGAAGCGAATCTGTCCAGTGTTACTACTCCCCGGTATTTTTCCCCAAATCCTGGGATTTTAGGGGCTATCTCGAGATTTTAGCATTTTATTCGCAAAATGCCACTGGTCTTGGGACTTTCGAAGCAATTCTTACAATTAATAAACGCTGGATATAATTTGATTACAAAAATGGATAAGAAATTACATTTTTGCTTTGGTTGATGCTGTATATAATATCACTGCATGTGGCCATGTACAAGTAATCACATTCGTAACTGTGTACACTCACGTTCACGGACATGGACGTATCCGGGAACGGACGCCGACATGGTATACAGTCCCTTCCTCGACACCGTAAAGTTTTCTTAGGTCTGGGCGATGGACTGGTTTGTACTCTCTGGTAGGACAGTTATTACTGGTACAATAAATGTATGCTGAATTTCTTTATGTCACTAATTTGAGCTAAAATTGGCAGAATTTGTAAGATTTAAGGCGCATTAGCAAATCACCCGTGGGAGACTATAAAAACTCACGCCTCCAGGACCTGCGAGTTTTGAAAGGTTTCTCCTCCACTATCCCCTACTGTTTTCGGTTACGCGTTAGAACTTCAGCTGGGTTGATGTTGGATGAAGACTGCTACATCGTTAGAACAATGAGAGCATCTGGGAATTCTAGACCTGGGGGGAGTGGTACTCTAACCATTAAAAAATTTCAAAAATATGGTACCAACAGGCATCCAGCCTGGAATAAATGAAAGAAAAGACCCTGAGCTCAAGGAGTAGATGAAAGCAGAAGTGAATGATGAGTGCTCTGCAGTTTGCAGTGTTTGTGAGTGTAAACTGAAAAGACTGTAACAAATCGGCTATGAGAACTCACACAGCTTCGTCAAAGCGCTTGAAAAAAAAAACTATGAA
>JAUUDW010119436.1:0-15395 GCA_032361385.1 Panulirus guttatus | reverse complement strand
TGAATTAACCACACAATGAAACTCAAGCACTAGATGATCAGTTTTCACCAAATGGTGTATCATATATGATATTTCTCAATTTTCTTGTTGCCATGAACAATGATAAGATTTATCAGTGATGGTCCATCAGCCAGTCTGATTCTAGTGTACTTAATGACATAATAATATAAGAACTTTGCCTGAATACTCTAAAAAAGCTATTGTCACTGTGGCTTGTGTGTGTGTGTGTGTGTGTGTGTGTGTGACTGTCTGTCTGTGTGATTGCATCTGGGTGCGAGTGTCTATGAGAGCGTTTAATTGAGTTCTACTCTATAAAAGATATCTCTCACACGTATTCATGATTGATGTATTTTCTATAAAGAAATTTTTTTTTTCATTACTACATCATCTCTATTTCATATCCTGTCGACAGTCTCTCTTTACTACAGATTTTGAACCTGAAGTGTGATAAAAAAGAAGAAATACAGAAGACACGTAAATCATTGGAATAAAATCGTGGTCACTGCATACTAAAAATCGCATGGCCAAATTTCAGGATCTTCTCTCTTTTTATCATATCTTGACCTGAGATCGAATCACATATTCAGACAAACACAGAAATGCTTTCAAGCAATTGGGAATACCTTTATCGAGTTGCACGAAGGAAAACTGATAAGAATTCGTTTCGGAAAATTTCTGATCCAATTCATGCAAAGCATTGCGACCCCGAGGGGAATCCTATCTCAGAATTCTTCGTCTGCGGTATTCAACTAGCCATAAAATCGCCAGAGTTTTAAGTTCTTGGGGAATATAGAGCCCCGGAAGCCGTGAATGAAAAAGAGATTGATTGTTTACCCTCCGTCCTGTTGATACAGGGAAGACCACTGCTAATGGAGGAGAAGACCCCCTCAGAGACCCACAGTGTATGTGGTATGTTTTGCATCCAAGTTGCTTTTATTCTTCCCTCCTCCGGTTACGCCCTCTGAGTAATCCTATCATTTTCTTGGCTTACTCTGACATCGCTTCCACTGTCGTGACAACCCCTTTTGGTATTCTTTGTCATTCCTTAGCCTCCCGTGACATCCCTTAGCTTCCAGCAAATCGCCTTGGACTACTGTGAAAATTTCCTGTCAACTCCAACACTCACTGGTCCATTATGCCAACAATAGATACATGGAAACATTCCTTAACTTACTGGGACATTTGGTCGACTGTGATATCCCCGGCTTATTGTATTATTCCTGGGCAACTGTAACATCTACTTTGACATCTGTGACTCACTGTGACATAACCCTAGCCTACTGTAACGTCCTCAGGCTGGCTGTGACATCCCATGTTCCTTGTAACACCACTCGACCAACTCTGACATTCCCTGACCCACTGTGACATCCCTGTGACATCATCTGGCTGAATGTGACATCCACTGGCCTCTAGTTCTTGAACGATTGAAAAATACACTGGTCTCTCTGGCCTACTGGGTCATTTATTGATCTTAAGTGAAATCTTGCTCCTACGACACGTATTGGTCTACATTATTACCTTCTGGTTTACAGTGAAATCCTTAACTGAGCCGTGGTCTACCACGGTATACACTGGCCTGGAAATGGCATCCCTTAGACGGCTGTGGCATCTGCTGGACTAGCATCAAACACCATCCCTACTATGACCGTTCCATATTTCACACACACGGGCCACTAAAATCTCTTAACTTCCAGCCAACAACTGGAAATAGTAGGAAAAAGTCTTCAGTCGTATCTTGTTAAGTACGGAGAATCAACAAACCACGAAATAGGCTCAGATTCCCCCTTTTGATCGTAAAGACACACACACAAAAAATATAAAGACGGGAATAATTCAGAGTAAAATGCTCCTTTTCCTGAGGCGAGGCTGAGAGATGTTTGCCCACGGAACCACAAAATGAAAAACGCAAATATCAAAAATTCTTTTAACCCCGAAGGATTACAAACATTTTCACCCATTCACGGCAGGAATTACTAACGCTAAATTCTCCTGCCTATGACGCTGAAAACAGAATGCAGCCTCGAACCATTTGGCTGCCCAAAGAACAGCCTCTGAAATATTAATTGACAGCGATCACGTACTTATACATATGTATTCTGTTGACTCGACAGCCTTTAGAGCCTTTGTGTGCGAAGGCTCGATCCCTCTGGTCATAATGGCATGGCCTTAGACTTACCTCAAAGGGTCGGGGTCAGAGGTCACGTGAAGGCAAACTAAGGTACGGTACAGTGAGGTATTTAAATGCCTGTCTACCAGGGGCAGGGAGAGGCCGACATTTGTAATGCTCGGGGGGGCTTAAGCAATCAATTCTGGGACGTTGAGTCCACGCAATACTAACGGGTATTTTCTGTTGCGCGTGAGGCCAAGAAAAGCAAAACAGGAGGTCTCAAACGACATAGAAAACGGGTTAAGGATATGGGAATAAAAGAAAACGAGAATAAAATTAATTCTGAGAGTCTTTTGAAAGAGGTAGAGTTGTATATTATGCTATACAGGACCCTACGAAACACCAATGTGGCGTGATTTACTTCTAGCACGAGATGAGAGAGGAGGTATAAAGGGGTCGAACCGCTTTCTGAGACATTCTGAAGCGTGGCGCGCGCCTTCACTGGTAAATAAATTATGAACTGCTACACCGAGTTGACATTCTACCATAAACACAACATTGGACCTTGGCAGATGTCAATCACACAATCTCGTAGGCCAACGGGTGTAAAAGGCCTTTCTTTAAAGGCCTCTTTTTAAAATAAAGATATGGAGAGAGAAAACTTAATTCCGTCTTCTACTTCAAAATCTAAATCTATTGTGTTGCTGTTATCTGCAAAATTTAGAGAGTAAATTGGAATGCGTTGTAGTATAAAATTGAAAAATCAGGAAAGATCGTAATTTTCACAGCGCAAAAGTTCGTCTTCGGGGTTCACACACCCACTTCACAATGTCTATGTCTACGTCTATGTCCGTGACAGGCAAAGAAGTCTAATGGACTATGTCTCTATGTCCGTGACAGGCAAAGAAGTCTATGTCGAGACTGTGTGCATATGTTGACCTACTGTGCACATGGGGGTCGAATCTTTCTATGCCACCACGTGTGTGTGTGTGTGTGTGTGTGCAGCAGAGAGGCACAGCACACCGTACACAGAGAAGGCCGGACGTGGCAGCTGACCACGATAAAGCAGTGGGCAATACTTCAACACACATGATTCCTTTGTCTTGCAATATCCGGAAATCCTGCAGATGACAAGGCTACCGGCTGTGTGCCACACACACACACATACACACACACACACACACACATAAACTCATAAACTCACCTTCTGCTGCACACGGAATGAGCAAAACAGCCAGCCGGGACGTGTGTGTAGCCAAAATAGATATATAAAACAGCCCATGCCTTTAACGGATCAAAAGAGGCGAAATTCTTCCCTAATCTGTCGGATAATCGCACATTTAAAAACCTATCCACCCCCCCCTCCCGGGGGCAGCTGCCATCGATCACCAACTTAATCAAATCAATATATATATAAAAACTTTTTCTTCTTCCTTTAAGATTTTTAAAGACTTTATAAACAGCGCGTGTTGACAGAGCTACAGACGTGACCAGAACGCCAAGACAGGTATCGTAACAAGCGCTGGGGGCTCCCTCCCCTCCTTCCAGTATTGTTTAAATAAATCACTGTTATGCACGTGGGAATGTATGTGTTGAATGTGGGCTAGGCGCGCGTTTGGCGCGTCTCACCTGTCGGAGGCGATGCAGGATGGGACCGGAGGGACGCGAGATAAACTAACGACTAGTGCAGCTTGCGTGTGTATTTTGCAAGCCAAATCGCGTCCAGCTGTTATGCACAGTGCTGTGAACTTCTGTAAGTGCATCTAGAAGCCCTTGTGAACGTGCGTAGTGCCACTCTAAGCCCTCGGGAACTTTATAAGTGCCTGTATAAGCCCAGTGTGATTCGGTGTTTGGACGTTGCCCCCCGTCCTTGCCATTAAGTGCCATCTACTGTATTTTCTTTCGTCAATATACCAAAGTTCACGTGACTGCTGTGTTTCCCTGCCTACCTTCCTTCCCCATTAAGTGAGTTCATCGTTACTGAGTGCCACCGGACCCATAAATCAGTGTATGAGGTAGGAAAAGTTGTTACAGCCCCCTTCGACCTTGTGAAGAGGGTATCCTGACAAGCCTTGACCCTCGGTGAAGTGAGCCCGGCGAGGGGGGCTGCGTAATAATATGTTTAAAGATTTTCTCTTTGAATTTTTGAATCAGTGTAAGGTATCCGTCTAAAGAAAATACTAAATCAAAGCATAGGTTATGTGTGTGTGTGTGTGTGTGTGTGTGTGTGTATGTGCGTGTGTGTGTGTGTGTGTGTGTGTGTGTGTGTGTGCTTGTGTGTATGTGTGTGTGTGTGTGTGTGTGAGCGCACATGGGAGGAAAAACAAAGTATATACTTACAAGGTTAAAAGACGGGAGAACATGAGTGTAAAACTCTCTCCCGTAATACACAAATAGTAATCATACAC
Source organism: Panulirus guttatus (assembly GCA_032361385.1). Taxonomy (NCBI): domain Eukaryota; kingdom Metazoa; phylum Arthropoda; class Malacostraca; order Decapoda; family Palinuridae; genus Panulirus; species Panulirus guttatus. The sequence goes on along the minus strand of JAUUDW010119436.1, from coordinate 10,880 downwards.
ACATATACGCACACACACACACACACACACACACACATAAATCCTGAGTTCCGGATGAATGGCAACACCGGCGCCAGGCTGGAGGAAGGGCACCGTGACGTCACAGGGACTTCCCTTCACCCGCCAGATCCAAACGGCTGTTGTGTCTGATGAGGGCGGTTCAACATTTTCCTCATTAATATTCATTGATCTTTACATTACCATTAACTCCCAAAGTCACCTGGCTTTCTTCTCTTTCAACAACAGACGGGATGTATGCAATACCAGGCAAACATTGTGCCATTATCTGATAGGTTGATTGGTGCAGAATCAAGAACCCGTGAATTTCATCGCCGCCGTAAGTAAGGAAGGTGACTTTAGTGAGGATAAATACGACCTGGTATGGCTGTGTCTACACACTCCCGCCTTCTGGCCAACCTTGTAGATACGAACCTTTAAAATCTGACGTTTAAACACAAGGTTTTAGAATTGGTCCCACAAACGCGAACTTAAAAAAATCCATCCATTTAACTCCGTTATTTATTACCGAACATATAAACACCATTATTTGAACGTAAACCTTTCAGTTGCATTGTTTCAAGAGTCCTCTCATATACGTTATATAAACACAAACTCTGAAAGTACATTAGTTAAACGAAAATTTGTGCAAATCGTCATTGAAACTTGAACTTTTAAGCCCGTCAATTTAGCACCTAGTTTAAAATTCTGCCATACAACTGCGAACTTTTATCTCCGTCAAACTGCAGCTTTTGTATAAACTGCTTTATTCAATTGAGGAATTTTAAAGTCAATAAATTTAACAATATCCCTTGAAGTCTACCCTTTGAATATGAACCTTTAAACTCTGTTTCTGAAAATAAACATAACCTTTAAGTTCCATCGCTGGAAAGGAAGTTTGTACAATCTATTAAACTCCATCATTTAACGGGAACTTTTGAATCCTTCCCTTCAGCTGGGCCACTCATTCCCTGGCTGCCATTCACACTTTGTCCTTCTCAACTCTGTGTTGATTACGCTCTCATTCATCCGTCATTTGGATCGTCTCACTGATATTCCATTCATAAAATTCATTCCTGCACCTTATCATTTGACCGCCATGTTGCTTTCCATGTTTACAGTGAGGGAGCCACCTGTATGTGGTAACTGGCGTCTACGGTGACCGAGCCACCTGTAAATTGTACCAGACAACAGAGAATGTATGGTGATTGGCGTATACAGTGACGGAGCCACATGTATTTTGTACCAGACAAACAGCATTGTATGGTAACTGGCGCCTACAGTGACGGAGCCACCTGCATGTTGTACCAGATAACCAGTAATATATGGTGACTGGCGTCTACAGTGACGGAGCCACCTGTGTGTTGTACCAGACAAGAAGTAATGTATGGTGACCGGCGTATACAGTGACAGAGCCACCTGTATGTTGCACCAGACTTACAGTAATGTATGGTAACTGTCGTCTACAGTGACGGAGCCACCTTTATGTTATACCAGACAACCAGTAATGCATGGTTACTGGCGTATACAGTGACGGAACCACCTGTATGTTGTACCAGACTTCCAGTAATATATGGTAACTGGCGCGTCGACAATGACGGAGCCACCTGTATCTTGTACCAGACAAACAGTAATGTATGGTAACTGGGGTCTACAGTGACGGAGCCACCTGTATGTTGTACCAAATAACGAGTAATGTATGGTGACTGGTCTATACAGTGACGGAGCCACCTGTATGTTTTACCAGACAACAAGAAATGTATGGTGACTGGCGTCTACAGTGACGGAGCCACCTGTATGTTGTACCAGAAAAACAGTAATGTCTGGTGACTGGTGGTTACAGTGATGAAGCTACCTGTATGTTGTACCAGACTTCCAGTAAGGTATGGTAACTGGCGTCTACAGCGACGGACCCATCTGCATGTTGTACCAGAAAACCAGTAATTTATGGTGACTGGCGTATATAGTGAAGGAGCCACCTGTATGTTGTACCAGAAAACAAGGAATGTATGGTGATTAGCGTCTACAGTGACGGAGCAACCTCTGTGTAGTACCAGACTTCTTGTAATGTATGATGACAGGCGTCTACAGTGACGAAGCCACCGTATATTGTACCAGACTTCCAGTAATTTATGGTGACTGGCGTCTACAGTTACGGAGCCACCTGTATGTTGTACCAGAATTCCAGTAATGTATGGTGACTGGCTTGTACAGTGACGGAGCCATTTGGATATTGTACCAGACACACAGTAATGTATGGTGACTGGCGTCTACAGTGACGGAGCCACCTGTATGTTGTACCACACTTCCAGTAATGTATGATATCTGGCGTCTACAGTGAAGGAGCCACCTGTATGTTGTACCAGACTAACAGTTATGTATGGTGACTGGCGTCTACAGTGACGGGGCCAACTGTATGTTGTACCAGACAAACAGTAATGTATGGTGACTGGCGTATAGGGTGACGGAGCCACCTGTATGTCATACCAGACAAACAGTAATGTATGGTAACTGCCGTCTACAGTGACGGAGCCACCTGTATGTTGCACCAGATGACCAGTAACGTATGATGACTAGCGTATACAGTGACGGAGCCACCTCTGTACCAGACAACAAGAATGTATGGTGACCGGCGTCTAGAATGACGGAGCCACTTGTATGTTGTATTAGACAACAAGTAATGTATGGTGACTGGCGTCTACAGTGACGGGGCCACCTGTTTGTTTTACCAGACTTCCAGTAATGTATGGTGACTGGCGTATACAGTGAAGGGGGCCACCTGTATGTTGTACCAGACTTCCAGTAATGTATGGTAACTGGCGTCTACAGTGACGGAGCCACCTGCATATCGTACCAGATAACCAGTAATGTATGATGACTGGCGTGTACAGTGACGGAGACAGCTGTTTGTTGTACCAAACAACAAAGAATGTACGGTGACTGGCGTCTATAGTGACGGACCCACCTGTATGTTATACCAGACAAACAGTAACGCGTGGTGACTGGCGCCTACAGTGACGGAGCCACTTGTGTGTTGTACCAGACTTCCAGAAATGTATGGTGACTGGCGTCTACAGTGACGGAGCCACCTGTATGTTGTACCAGACAACAACAAATGTATGGTGACTGGCGTCTACAGTGACGGAGCCACCTGTATGCTGCACCAGACTTCAAGTAATGCACGGTAACTGGCGTCTACAGTGACGGAACCAACTGTATGTTGTAACAGACAACCAGTAATGTATGGTGACTGGCGTTTACAGTGACGGAGCCACCTGTATGTTGTACCAGACTTCCAGTAATGTATGGGAACTGGCGTCTATAGTTACGGAGCCACCTGTATGTTGCACCAGATAACCAGTAATTTATGGTGACTGGCGTATACTGTGACAGATCCACCTGTATGTTGTACCAGACAACAAGGAATTTATGGTGACTGGCGTCTACAGTGACGGAGCCGCCTGTATGGTGAACCAGACAAACAGTAATGTATGGTGACTGGCGTTCACAGTGACGGCGCCACCTGTATATTGTACCAGACTTATAGTTATGTATGGTGATTGGCGTCTACAGTGACGGAGCCACTTGTATGTTGTACCAGACAACAACAAATGTATGGTGACTGGCGTCTACAGTGACGGACCCACCCTATGTTGTACCAGACAAACAGTAATGCATGGTGACTAGCGCCTACAGTGACGGAGCCACCTATATATTGTACCAGACTTCCAGTAATGTATGGTAACTGGCGTCTAGAGTGACGTAGCCACCTGTGTGTTGTACCAGATAACCAGTAATGTATGGTGACTGGCGTATACAGTGACGGAGCCGCCTGTTTGTTGCACCAGATAACAAGGAATGTATGGTGACTGGCGTCTACAGTGACGGAGCCACTTGTATGTTGTACCAGACAACAAGGAATGTATGGTGACTAGCGTCTAGAGGGACGGAGCCAACTGTATATTGTACCAGCTTGAAGTAATGCATGGTGACTGGCGTCTACAGTGAAGGAGCCACCTGTATGTTGTACCACACTTCCAGTAATGTATATTGACTAGCGTCTACAGGGACGGAGGCAATTGTATTTCATACTAGACTTTCAGTAATGTATGGTAACTGGCGTCTACAGTGACGGAGCCACCTGTATCTTGTACCAGACAACCAGTAATGTATGATGAACGGCATATACAGTGACGAACCCACCTGTATGTTGTAACAGACAACAAGGAATGTATGGTGACTAGCGTCTACAGAAACGGAGCCACCTGTATGTTGTACCATACTTCCAATAATGTATGGTGACTGGCGTCTACAGTGACGGAACCACCTGTATGTTGTACTAGATTTCCAGTAATGAATGGTAACTGGCGTCTACAGTGACGGAGCCATCTATGTGTTGTACCAGATAAAAAGTAATGTATGGCAACTAGCGTCTACTGTAACGGAGCCACTTATAAGTTGTACCAGATAACCAGTAATGTATGGTGACTGGCGTATACAGTGATGGAGCCACCTCTATGTTGTACCAGACTTCCAGTAATGTATGGTGACTGCCTTCTACAGTGACGGAGCCACTTGTATGATGCACGAGACAAACAGAAATGTATGGCGAGTGGTGCCTACAGTGACGGACCAACCTGTATGTTGTACCAAACTTCCAGTAATGTATGATGACTGGCGTATTCAGCGACGGAGCCACCTGTATGTTGTACCAGATAACAAATAATGTATGGTGACGCGTCTGCAGTGACGGAACCACCTGTATGTTGTACCAAGCTTCAAGTAATGTATGGTAACTGGCGTCTACAGTGACGGAGCCACCTGTACGTTGTACCAAACAACCAGTAATATATGGTGACTGACGTCTACAGTGACGGAGCCACCTGTATGTTGTACCAGACAAGCAGTAGTGTATGGTGACTGGCGTCTACCGTGACGGGGACACCTGTATGTTGTAACAGACTTCCAGTAATGTATGGCAACTGGCGTCTACAGTAACGGAGCCACTTGTATGTTGCACCAGATAACCAGTAATGTATGGTGACTGGCGCCTACAGTGACGGAGCCACCTGTATGTTGTAACAGACTTCCAATAATGTATGGCCTGGCGTCTACAGTGACGGAGCAACTTGTATGTTGCATCAGACTTCCAGTAATGTATGGTAACTGGCGTATACAGTGACGGAGCCACCTTTATGTTGTACCAGACAACAAGAATTGTATGGTGACTGGCTTCTAAAGTGACGGAGACACCTGTATATTGTACCAGACAACCAGTAATGTATGGTGACTGGCGTATACAGTGATGGAGCCACCTGTATGTTGTACCAGACTTCCAGTAATGTATGGCTACTGGCGTCTACAGTGATGGAGCCAGCTGTATGTTGTACCAGATAGCCAGTAGTGTATGGTGACTGGCGTATACAGTGACGGAGCAACTGTATGTTGTACCAGACAATAAGGAATGTATGGTGACTGGCGTTTTCAGTGACGGAGCCATCTGTATGTTGTACCAGACTTCCAGAGATGTATGGTGACTGGCGCCTACAGTGACGGAGCCACCTGTATGTTGCACCAGACTTCCAGTAATGTATGGTAGCTGGCGTCTACAGTGACGGAGCCAGCTGTATGTTGTACCAGACTTCCAGTAATGTATGGTGACTGGCGTCTACATTGACGAGGCCACTTGTATGTTTTACCAGACTTCCAGTAATATATGGTAACTGGCATGTACAGTGACGACGCCACCTGTATGTTGTACCAGATAACCAGTAATGTATGGTGTCTGGCGTATACAGTGACGGAGCAACTGTATGTTGTACCAGAAAACAAGGAATGTATGGTGACTGGCGTTTTCAGTGACGAAGCCACCTGTATGTTGTACCAAACAAATAGTAATGTATGGTGAGTGGCGCCTACAGTGACGGAGCCACCTGTATGTTGCACCAGACTTCATGTAATGTATGGTGACTGGCGTCTACAGCGACGGATCCACTTGTATGTTGTACCAGAGAACAAGGAATGTATGGCTACTGGCGTCTACAGTGACGGAACCACCTGTATGTTGTACCAGACTTCCAGTAATGTATGGTGACTGGCGCCTACAGTGACGGAGCCACCTGTATGTTGTACCAGACTTCGAGGATTGTATGGTGACCCGTCTTCAGTGATGGAGCCACCTGCATATTGTACCAAACAACCAGTAATGTATGGTGACTGAAGTTTACAGTTACGGAGCCACTTGTATGTTGTACCACACTTCCAGTAATGTATGGCAGCTGGCGTCTACGGCAACGGAGCCACCTGTATGTTGGACCAAATAACCAGCAATGTATAGTGACTGGCGTATACAGTGACGGAGCCACCTCTAGATGTACCAGACTTCCAGTAATGTATGGTAACTGGCGTCTATAGTCACGGAGCCACCTATATGTTATACCAGCCAAACAGGAATGTATGGTAACTGGCGTCTATAGTGACGGATCTATCTGTATATTGTACCAGATAACCAGTAAATTATGGTAAATAGCGTCTACACTGACGGAGCCACCTGTATGTTGTACCAGAAAAGAAGGAATTTATGGTGACTGGCCTCTACAGTGACGGAGCCACCTGAGTCTTGTACCAGACAAATAGTAATGTATGGTGACTGGCGCCTACAGTGACAGAGCCAGCTGTATGTTGTACCATACTTCCAGTAATGTATGGTGACTGACGTCTACAGTGACGGAGCCACCTGTATGTTGTACCAGACTTCCAGTAATGTATGGTAACCGGCGTCTACAGTGGCGGAGCCATCTGTATGTTGTACCAGACAACCAGTAATGTATGGTGACTGCCTTAAACAGTGACGGACCCACCTGTATGTTGTACCAGACTTCCAGTAATGTATGGTAATTAGCGTCTACAGTGACGGTGCCACCTGTATGTTGTACCAGATAACCAGTAATGTATGGTGACTGGCATATACAGTGACGGAGCAACTATATGTTGTACCAAACAACAAGGAATGTATGGTGACTGGCGTTTTCAGTGACGGAGCCACCTGCATGTTGTACCACAAAAACAGTAGTGTATGGTGACTGGCGCCTTCAGTGACGGAGACACCTGTATATTGTACCAGACTTCATGTAATGTATGGTGACTGGCGTCTATTTTGACGGAGCCACTTATATACTGTACCAGACAACAAGGAATGTATGGTGACTGGCGTCTACAGTGATGGAGCCACCTGTATGTTGTACCAGACTTCCAGTAATGTATGGTGACTGGCGCCTAGAGTGACGGAGGAACCTGTATGTTGTACCAGACTTCCAGAAATGTATGGTAACTGGCGTCTGCAGTGACAGAGCCACCTGTATGTTGTACCAAACGACCAGTAATGCATGGTAACTGGCGCTTACAGTGAAGGAGCCACCTGTATGTTGTACCAGTCTTCCAGTAATGTAAGGTAACTGGCGTTTACAGTAACGGAACCACCCTTATGTTGGAGCAGAAAACCAGTAATGTATGATGACTGGCGTATACAGTGACGACACCATCTGTATATTGTACCTGACTACCAGTGATGTATGGTAACTGGCGTCTACAGTGACGGAACCACCTGTATGTTGTACCAGACAAACAGTAATGTATGGTGACTGGCGTCTACAGTGACGAAGCCACCTGTATGTTGTATCAAACTTCAAGAAATGTATGGTAACTGGCGTCTACAGTGACGGAACCAACTGTACGTTGTACCATACAACCAGTAATGTATGGTGACTGGCGTCTACAGTGACGAAGCCACCTGTATGTTGTACCAGACTTCAAGTAATATATGGTAACTGGCGTCTAAAGTGACGGAGCCACCTGTATGTTGTACCAGATAACCAGTAATGTATGGTGTCTGGCGTCTACAGTGACGGAGCCACCTGTATGTTGCACCATACAACAAGGAATGTATGGTGACTGGCGTCTAAATTGACGGAGGCACTTGTATGTTGTACCAGACAACAAGTAATGTATGGTGACTGGGATCTACAGTGACGCAGCCACCTTTATGTTGTACCAGATAACCAGTAATGTATGGTGACTGGCGTATACAGTGACGAAGCCACCTGTATGCTGTACCAGACAACAAGGAATGTATGGTGACTAGGGTCTACAGTGACGGAGCCACCTGTATGTTGTACCAGACTTCAAATATTGTATGGTGACCGGCGTCTGCAGTGACGGAACCACCTCTGTGTTGTACAAGACAAACAGTAATGCATGGTGACTGGTGTCTACAGTCACGGAGACACCTGGATGCTGTACAAAAGAAACAGTAATGTATGGTGATTGGCGGGCGCCTACAGTGACGGAAACGCCTGCATGTTGAACCAGAATTCCAGTAATGTATAGTAACTGGCGTCTACAGTGGCGAAGCCACCTTTATGTTGTATCAGATAACCAGTAATGTATGGTGACTGGCGTATATAGTGACAAGCCACCTGTATGTTGTACCAGACAACAAAGAATGTATGGTGCCTGGCGTCTACAGTGACGGAGCCACTTGTATGTTGTACCAGAGAACAGGGAATATATGGTGACTGGCGTCTACAGTGACGGAGCCACCTGTATGTTGTACAAGACTTCCAGTATTGTATGGTGACTGGCTTCTACAGTGACAGAACCACCTGTATGGTGTACCAGATAACCAGTAATGTGTGGTGACTGGCGTATACAGAGACGGAGCCACCTGTATGTTGCACCAGACAACAAGGAATGTTTGGTGACTGGCGTCTACAGTGACGGAGCCACTTGTAAGTTGTACCAGACAACAAGGAATGTATGGTGACTGGGGTCTACAGTGACGGAGCCACTTATATACTGTACCAGACTTCCAGTTTTGTATGGTGACTGGCTTCTACAGTGACGGAGCCACCTGTATGTTGCACCAGATAACCAGTAATGTGTGGTGACTGGTGTATACAGAGACGGAGCCACCTGTATGTTGTACCAGACAACAAGGAATGTATGGTGACTGGCGTCTACAGTGACGGAGCCACTTGTATGTTGTACCAGACAACAAGGAATGTATGGTGACTGGCGTCTACAATGACGGAACCACCTGTATGTTGTAACAGACAACAATAAATGTATGGTAACTGGCGTCTACAGTGATGGAGCCATTTGTATGTTGTACCAGACAAAAAGGATATGTATGATGACTGGCGTCTACAGTGACAGTCACTGCTTGTTGTACCAGACTTCCAGTAATGTATGGTGACTGGCGCCTACAGTGACGGAGCTACCTGTATGTTGTACCAGACTTTCAGTAATGTATGGTGACTGGCGCCTACAGTGATGGAGCCATCTGTATATTGTACCAAACAAACAGTAATGTATGGTGACTGGCGCCTACAGTGACGGAGCTACCTGTAAGTTGTACCATACAACCAATAATGTATGGTGACTGTCGGAGACACTATGCAGTTTGCATTCTGTAAAGGGAGAAGTGTAGAAGAGGCAACCATAATGTTATTAGATCAAGTTACACAACATCTAGACATGCATAACACTTATGCAAGAGTTCTATCTATTGATTTTATTTGTACATTCTATACTATACAACCTTATATTATGCCAAAAAGAAATTACTTTCTTTCACGGTATATCGCATTCTCATTTCTTGGATATATAGTTACCTAACAAATAGACCACAGTATGTAAAATTTAGAAATGTTAAATCTCATACCATATTTACAAGCAGTGGTGCTCCAGAGGACTGTGTTTTATCACCCTTATTATGTACTTTATATACAAATGATTGCAGTAGTAACTACAGAACCTGTTCTGTCATCAAATATGCTGATGATACAGTGATTATTGGAAAAATAAGGGATAAATATAACGTGAGAATCGGGCTCAAATTAATGACTTTGTTCAGTAGTGTGATGAAAGTTACCTGATTCTGAATATCAAGAAGACCAAAGTAATGGTGACTGACTTTCGCAAGAAGGAAAAGTGTACTAAGCAACTAATCATCAAAGAAGACCAAGTAGATGTTGTGCACGATTTTAAAGACTTCTGTTTGATTTTTGATGGTAGTCTAACTGGTGATGTGAACACTAAAAAGGTTTTTGGAAAATGTTTGCAAAGAATTCATATTCTAAGAGTTTTAAAAACCTGACAGTTGATAGGACTATTTTTTCTATGTTCTATAAGTCAGATGAAGAGTGAACACTTTGTTTTTGTATAGCATCATATTATGGATGTTTGAGTGTAAAAAACAAGAATAAACTGAGGAAAATTGTAAAAATAACTTGTAAACTGGGTGCTAATGTAACTGCACTTGTATCATATTCAAAATATGTTTTAAATTCAACTGACAGAATTATCATTCTCTGAATAATAACGATGTGTTCTTAAGATCAGGCAAAAGATTGTGTTTAAATACCATTGCAAAAAAAAACATGCAGATATAAGTTTTCATTTGTACCTAGAAGTATTGAATATTACAATCATTTAGACTCAAAAAGATAATTGTTCATTGTTTGTGATAGTATTGATGTTGGTGTGTGTATGATAATGACGCTGAACCAAATCTCTTGTCTTTTAATGTATATGTATACTTTTAGCTACGGTACTTTAACCTTATTACTTTCTTTTACCTTTTGTATGAGAATTATTGTGCATTATAATATGGTTGTGGATCCACAAAGAGTTTCAATTCATATCATATAGTAGAAACTGACTAAATAAAGTATCATCATTATTATTGTTATTATTATTATTATCATCTTTATTATTATTATTATTTTTTATATTTATATCTATTAAGCATGATCGCTGTTTCCCGCGTCAGCGAGGTAGCGCCAGGAAACAGACGAAGAAAGACCCATCCCCCCACATACACA
>JAUUDW010119325.1:0-13994 GCA_032361385.1 Panulirus guttatus | reverse complement strand
AAAAAAAAAAAAAAAAAAAAAAAAAAAGGAAGACTGAAAGAAAACGGAAGGCTGGTTGTCACAACTTAAATTTTTAAATGGGAGCGAGTGTGGGTAATGTCAGGCTGGCGTGTACAGGTGCTTGTGGCGTGACATAGTGTCATGGAAGAGTATCTCAGTGTGACATGACAGTGTCGGGCTGGGGGCACGAGAACTGGCACCAACGAAGGGAGGGTCAGACTTACTGATAGTGATGAGGCCGGAGTTGAGCATGGAGAGCTGGATGCGGTTGGGGATGGCAGACAGGGACCTGGAGGAGGCGCTGAGGAACCTGGTCTTCTTCTTGGGCTTGTCGTGGCTCTTCTTGGAGCGGCCCTTCCTCCCCCTGCCCTTGCTGCCGGCCACGGATCCGGCGACGGGGTCCTCGCCCACCACGCTGGCGTCCACCACGGCGCCGCCCCCCGCGGAGGAGGAGGTGACGCTGTTGCTGGCGGACATGGCATCCCCCCGATCGCGCATCATCCCTCGCCTGGGCCGGAGCGGCGGTACTGCTGCTACCACCCAAACCAAAAACCGAAAAACCAAAACAGAACCAGAACCAGAGCCCTCTTGCGCAACTTGTACTACTTCACTACCACACCTGCTTCTTCTGGCGGGCTCTCTTTACAACACATGGACGCGCACTGCCCGTAAACCCCGCCGCTTGAAGCCCACAGACAAGCACTTCGAGGTGAGACACTTTCACGTACACTCCTGCAGCGGAGGACCTTGCGGGGGGTTGGGGGGGCACTTCCACGCTGGGAGTGGGCGGCACTTGAGGCACACTGGGCTATGGGCACGACTGGGAGCGCTGCCCCAGAGGCACTGCTCCGCTACCTCACCGCGCGCCCCACACCTGCGCGGCTAAAACCGTGGCACCGCTCGGGGGACCACGCCAAGTATGCGCCCGCTGCCGCCAGTGGCCGCCCGTGCCCCGATATCCAACACAGACCTCACTGTGTTGCAGGCGAAACACTATTCCCCGGCCGCCCAAAACCGCCGCCCTTCTTCACTCTCCCTCCATCTCACCTGCCACCCAATATGGGCACTGTGTCCTTCAGGAAGCTCCTTAACCACTTCCTGTCGCCGTGTACTCATTTCAGGCGCGCATTAATTCCTCTCAAAAGCAATTTCGCCGTTTGTTCATTGACGGAAAAATATAATCACACCTGCGGAAGCACCAAAGCCATCGCAGTGTCACTGTCTTCGTTTATACGAGGCCCTTCCCGAGGGTGTGGGTGTCATTCTCAACCTCCTCAAGCATAAAGGAGACAGGAATCGACTGAATGACAGGAACGCTGGGAATGATGACACTGCAGTGGCCGAGGGCACGCATGGGTGGGGTCACCAGGGCACGGAGACCACGGCCGTGGTGTGGGTGAGGGGTCCAGGTCACGGGAACCTGACCTACAACGCGGATAAGATGCCCCAAGGGCAGGGAAACCAGGTGGGGAGCTCCCAGGGCAGGGAGATGAAGTGAGTAGCCCCCTGGGCAGGGAGACGAGATGGAGGGACCCCCCAGGGCAGAGAAACCTGGTGGAGAGCCCCTCAGGGTAGGGAGACCAGATAGGGAGCCCCTAATGAAGGGAGACCAGGCGGGGAGCCCCCGGGGTATATAGACACTGGGGAGGAGGAGGAGGGGAGGAGCCGCCAGAGGTAGGGCAGGAGACCGTGGCCGCGGGCCAGCTCACTAACCAGGCCAACCAGCAGAACAAAACCTCAGCTGTCACCCGTCCCCCAGGCCAGCTCCACCCATTCATGTATCGTGTTATGTCCTTTGTGAGTTTCCCTTCCACTCATTGTTTGTCCTCGTGCTTAGATAAAGTAACTCTGTTCTCCTCTTTCGAGTCGACGTACGTATTTGACTCTTCCTCCCAAACTAAGTGTGTAATAAAAGATATTACAGAGATGTTGACTTATATATGGCTTCTGTATGTAGTCTTTCGGAATGTATCAAGAGTCTTACAGTACATGCGATACAGCTTTTATAACCGCTGTAACGAAGAAGTGGGTCATGTTGCCGTTGATCTCGTCACCAGCAGGCGATCTACGGCGGCAGCCCGCCCGAGTCCACCCCTTCCTCCTGTGATCCACTTGTATGACCCTGGTTCCCACGAGGCCACACTCCGAGGTCATGAGCACCTGGATCATAACGCTGAATGGCGACGAGGGGGTGTGACGTCAGGTCCCCCGGGCACTGTGACCTGGTAAGCTTACAGGGGTCTTCCGCTGGTGGGAAACTCCCGAAGGTTGATGTGAGAGACGTGATCGCCGCTGTACCTGTCCCCGCGGAGAAGTCTCCCTGGAGCAGGGGCGCTCCCGCCTCTCTCCCAGCATCAGAGGAAGACGACGAAGCACACGCAGAAGAGGATGAAGAAGAAGAGCACCAGGGAGAGGACGATGAGGAAGATGGTTATGGGGACCATGACCATCTTAGAAGTTTCGATGTAGATGACGATCCCGAGGACTAGCGCTAGGCAGACGGTGCCGGCCACGACTCTCAGGTTCCAAGCGCCCGTTGGGGGGGACACCACCTCGCTTACCCCGTCTTCCTCAGAGACAACCATAGGAGGCTGCCACGGCCACCTTCTGCACGCGCCCTCCTCCGCTCCACTGCGGCTCTCGCCTCCTCGTTCGCCGCTTAGGATTATCGAAATGAGAGTCGAGCTTTTGACTTCGACCTTGATGTTCGGCAGGTGGCCTGACGGGTCCGCCTTCGCCTCGGCCTTGTCCTCTGCTGCTGCTGGCGGCGGGAAATTTGACGCGCTCCAGGCGGCAGCTGGGTTCTTGGCCTCCTCAGCTACGCAGGCTTCAGAGGACCTCAGCTGGCGCCGGGGAGAACTGGGGGTTGCACCGTTATGCATCCACCTGCCGAAGGGCTCCCATGGCTTGCAAAAGAGTCTCGAGCTCGTTCGTTATGGACTCTGAACTCCCGAGAGGACTGATCGTCTGATACGAGCTGCTTCCCTTCGTCTATCTTTCAGAAAGCACCGTAGCCTCAGTACGAGCCGCTGTGTATATTATGATCCCTCAAGTTATCCAGTGACAAGGAAGTGTCATCAATTTCATAATCCACATGGACTTCACTTGCGATCTTACTGACCTGCACGAACACGCACACTGTCTCTCTCTCTTTGACCTCTCTGACCCCTAAGTGTCCAGTGGCCCGGCTTCGGCCTAAGGACGGGCGGCAAGCTCCGAGAGGAACTCCCAGATAACGTACAGAAAAGGGTGATGCCGACGAGTCCCTAGTATCGGCTCCGTTCTTTCGTCCAACAAGGGATCACAATTCTACGTCCACTGTCTCTCTTGTGTTCCACCTCTCACTACGCCTCGTTCACACCAGTCTCTCCACAGTGCACTGGAGGCTGACGCTGAAGAAGGAATGTTTTGTTGTCTATCGCCCTTGTGTCAACGACTACCACTACGAACTCTTTATGTATGGCTGAAAGAGAGGAGACAAATCCTTCCATGATATTCAAGACAGTGTACACGTATATACATTCATGCATAAACACTCCATGAGCTGCCAGGTTCTCGTAACGACTTACGATAAATACCGTCATTACGATGAGTTTCTGATGACCATCTAAATGCCATGCGATTGGCTGGGGGTTAATAGTACCGCTGTGACGTCATAGTCTCCATGACATTGACACGCCCATCTAATCAACTGTTCACCAATCAATTCTATGCTTCTTTACGTGTCGATTATTTTTAGATTTTGGTTCCTTATATATCATTAATTTAAATTTGCATGCTTAGATGCTAGTAAGTAAGGATCTTTGTCTGATTATACACTAATTATTCAGTATTTAGGTTTGTACTCTAATTATTTAGTATCTGCTTGTTCATGTACCAATCATGCAGTAGCTTGTTCATACACCAATTATGTAGTACCATTTCTTGCTCATGTACCAAATATGTTGTACCTCTGTTTGTTCATGTGCCAATCAGTAGAATCTCTCTGGCTGCATATGGACCAAAAACACAGAAGGTTAAAAATCTTAATGTTTGGTTGAATATCAGAATCATCTTGGGTATTGTAACACCTGAGGTATGGATGTCTGTAAAACACGAAAGTGTCGGACACTTCTAACATTAAAACCCTAATCTAGCGGGAGAAAGTATTATTACTGGAATGAAAACGACATTGTGTCTTAACTGGATGAACGGGGGTGAAGGTTCAACTTGAGTAAGGATGTCCTGACGAGAGTTTTGAGAATTAAGTTCCAGCTTGCGTTAAGTGCGACCTGACTACAGCTATGAGGAATAAGGCCCAACTTGTGTAAGAGTGACCTGAGTACAGTTATGAGATTGCAACATAAGTATGAATGACCTGACTACAATTAGGAGACTGAAGATCCATCCTGAGTACCTTAAATCAACCTAACCAGCAGATAATCTTTGATAATATTATCAGCACTGTATCACGATAGTGATAAAAACAACACAACTGCAAGACCTGATCAATATATTGGTAACTCCACAATTAATAAGGCCGCTCTTCTGGCTAGCTCACTCTCTATTTGCTCTACTTTCGATGATACCCACCCGTCCAACATACACTCAACGAAAACACACACACAGCCTGTGGTCTAATCTATATCATCCTGGCAAGGTATCATATGGCCCGGATGGCATTATCTTCTCGTGTCCTGCGGTACTGCACCTCTGAGTTATCTTCATTTATTGCTCGCCGGAAAGACTGCCAGCCAGAGCCTCTCTGTCTTTGAAGACTACTGGAGTCCTATTATCTCCTTTGATGCATCTGGAGTCTCAATTTCCCAAGAGGATTCCGGGGTGTCATTCACCTCAGAGCCTCCAAGAGTCTCACTGAACCAATGAATACTGAATTCTCAGCGAGTTTCTTCGAGTCTTCTACGACTCTCACTTCGTCCCTGAAGGCACATGGTGTCTTTCATATCCTCCTGAAATACTGAGAGTCTCATCCAGTCCCAGTAAATTTGCCAGTCTTACTCCCTCCCACGAAGCCTTACAGAATCTTGGCTCAGTCACGATGACTCTAATTCATTCTAGCCTCAAAGAACCTTAGCTCAGTCCGTAAGATGGTGATTCATTCTTAGTTTTTCAAAGATACTGCTGGAGTGCCTAGGAGGTTCATGGCGATCTTACTCAATCTCTGAGAGCGAGCTGGAGTCTTATTCAGTCTCTAAGGGGATGTTGGATCCTTCCTCTGCCACTAGTGTCTGCCCAGGAGTCGTACCCTTGCGTTCAAGGGTCGTTTCGTCCTGCTCAAGTGTCGCGCCGTCATGCTCGAGGGTCGTAGCGTCGTGTTCGAGGGTCGATTCTTCTTGTCCAAGGGTCGCACAGACCTGCTCGAGGGTAGTACCGCTTTGTTCAAGGAGTTAAACGGGTTATGAGGCAAGTACAACAAGCAGCTGTTTCGGGTCAATTACGCGCACGTTCAAGAGTTTCAAAAGTGTGCATCAAACGACGTCGTTCCATCAAGTTCAACTTCTGTATTACTGGCAAAAATTCATGAAAACATAAGATGAATAAGTAAGTGAATAAACAGCTATGTACACAAACACACCACATCATCAACATCACAAAGTCTGCTTCCCCAAAAGCAGCAACTTCATATCTATAGGGTTTTCATTCGCCCTAGTGCGGAGCGCTGCTCACACATCCGGGGTGCATATTCTTCCACCACTCTACTGAACAGAGTGGAGCCAAAAGTATTTCCGTCATACTGATTCTCCAGGCATCACCTCTCTCCAATCATGCTGGTTCCGTTACGGCGTAATGCTTGTTGCTGTTGTCTCCTTGTTCTACAGTTATCATTCCGGCCACTGCTCTCGTGAGCTAACCGTGTCTGCGCGTGTCCCTGAACAGCAATCCTTGAGAAACCCGTGGCGCGCGCGTGGCTGCTGCTCCCCACTGTTTCTGTGTTGGAGACCGACCACACGAAGACTGACCGTTTATGATACCTCCTCCTTTTCCACGACCAGCGACGTTGCAGAGTCCTCTTCCTTCTCTTCCTCTAACTTTCCTTCCTTAAAAGTCAGGTCTACGGACACCCACCTGCAGAGCTCTCATGAATATCCTCATTTTCTCTCTCAAGCACTATGTTCTTTTCGCCCGATATGGCTACGACTTGGGAACGTTATATCTAGGTAGACTTCCCTCACTACAGAAAACAAACATACCAACATACTATGGATGATCAGGAATCATACACCTTGTAAGAAAAGTTTAAGAAGTGGGGTCCCCAAGGGTGCATAGCTCCCTCCTCATACTGAAAAAACGTAAATGCAAATATATAATAACAAACAGTTAATTTCAGACACACTCATATCTAAGTGCATGCATTACGTAGCTCTGGCCACACACTTCCTAACCCTTTGAAATGTTAAATGTGACCTACATACAGGCGTTAAATATCACGTGTTAATTACAATTCACCCCGACATAAATGAGCAAAAAGGCAATGTGTCGTTTGGGAATGAATTATTCAATTTGGGGTACATGATTAGCACAAGTTTTAATGTTCTTTCCTGTGAAACTGCTACAGCTTTTTTCCCAATAAACTGAAAAAAAGACAAAAACACAGTTATCAAATTTCGGTTAAATTCCGCAATAAACAATTTAACTGCGCAACAGGTGAGCAGACAGAATACCTGTATCTTTGTAACAGTTAAACAAAAAGCACTAGAGAAACTCATATTACAAGGCGTCTACATGTTAATGGAACAAATGTCTACTATCTGTGTGCCTGTATGTTAATGGCACCAATGCCTCCAAACCATGTATCTGTATGTTAATAGAACTAATGCCAAATAACCGTGTACCTGTGTGTTAATGGAAGTAAGGCCAACAACCAACAGTTTCGAGTCTCCAGTCTTCCATATCAAACGTGAACCAGACATAAGACTATCATCAATGATTTTAGGCAACGCAAGCAGGAGCAGGAGTGGGTAACGAACGGAGGACAAAGGAGGTCTTGCGTCGAAGGACGAGGAGTTGTGTACACACACAAGACAGTGGATTCGAGGGGACGTAAATCATAGGAAATGTTCAGCATTACGAAACGGGGGAAAAGAATATGTCTTAAAGACTGTGTTAACTAGGGGAAGAACATTTTCTTTTTCTTCAGGGAAAATGTAAAAAAAGGAAAGAAAACGTCGTACGTGGGGTAGAAGGGTACAACAGGGTGAGGTAGTGCGTGCAAGGGGAGGGTATGCAAATGACACATCTCCAGTGAAAGACGACCAGATGAAAATATATGAGAGAAAAATATGAAGAGAACAACAGGGAAAAGTAGGGAGACTTTTTTCTCACGAGAGAGAACGATAAGAAGTTAATCAGAGAGAAGGATAGGGTGAGGGAATATGGTAAAAGAAATTCTATTTAAAAGGAAAGAAGGGAAAAAATAAAAATGAAAGGAAAAGTTTGACGAGAAAGAATAGTAAAATTCTGAAGGGGTGAGTTGGACGTGCTGGAAAGCAAGGTTACAGGAAAAGATGAATAAAAATTTATATAAAGAATAAAGAAAAAGGAAAAAGATGGAGATAAGATCCTTGGGAAGAAATATCCATCCTGAACTCTTATCACTTTTTCCTTTAAGGTCTATACACATTACTGTTACCCAACAGAGGAAAATCCGGCCATTCCTTAAGTTTCCGCCTCCTTAGGTTGCGCGAGCACATAATTTCCACTTTTCTATACCTAACGCCTTTCCCAGTTTGGTTTAGAGGCGTCAGGAAGAAGCGAACAATGGCCTCACATGCAGCACGCACCCAGTCTCTGGCAGTTACGTAAATTGCACCGGATAGAAGAAATAAAAACCATAAATTCGACTGAACTTGATAAACAAAGGGAAGCATTTGTATACTCTGCAATACAATACAGATACAGACACACACAAACAGACAAGACAATCGTATCGGTGTGTAGATAGTGCCATGTTGCTCGGAGCTTGAGCATGGGGTGTATCTTTCTTGAGAATAAACATTTGAAATATGAAATCTGAAGACACAAGTTAAAAAAAAAAAAAATATTCTGGCTCAGTGTTACCGGATGACTCATAGCAGACGCCCGAGCAAGGTATTCAGTATTCAGAAGTTTTTATTCTCAAAGGTTAACGAGAGCCCCATCCACAACACGGTGAGGTGAGGCCTGCACCACAAGCATTCCCAGTTGTAACTGGACTCATGCAAGATCAGACATCAACCAACAGTAATATACATTATCCCCAGACTTGAACAACCTCATCAATATAATCTAACAAACCTGAAAACATTACTGATCGTATTATCGTCTCTTTCTTGTGACTCAACAAACACACATACCACGCAGTGTATTACGGTCCTTACATAATTCTTCTGCGACAGTATTGCAATAATAGGGAGTCTGTCATCCACAGCAATAAGCTGGCAAAAGGTTGCAACGAAATCTGAAGTCAAGGGTCAGGCTACCTGTTCTTTTGAACTAGGTTCGACAAAGCCTACTTCAGGAGAATAATCTCCCCTGAAGAAGACGGCCCTATCGCTAATAGTTGAGAGGGACAGATTCCTGACGCATTTATCGTTTTTCCCCGACGCCATTTAGCTAGGAATGCGAGACCATCAAAGAAACTCGTATGTGTCATTCCAGAGCGACACTGTTGCCTCACGGTTATGGTAGCGGCAAGCACACAAGCACTGTGCGAGGGCAGGAGTGCAAAGGGAAGCACAAGCAATATCCAACACTTGTGACAATACGATCTTTAAGCAAATTTTCCTCACAGAGATAAAAACGCACGATAGATGATCATACTATGAGAGATATATATGATAAACAGCAGAGGACAGGAGAAATGACACGAAACAATAAGAAAAGAATGAATGAAAGGATCGAGAAAAAAAAACAAGATATACTTAAAATAATAGTACACTTAACAATAGAATAGAGAGGCAAGTAAAACGGACCCGGAGGAGCTCCAACAAAGACCGATGAAAAATGGAAGGAGCGAGGGAGATAATTCCGGGCGAATGACGCCGCATTACCCACGAGGACTATGATAGAAAACGATGATGGGGGAGGCTTTATCACAGACCTCGGAGAGTTCACACAGAGAAGAGCGCCGGGCGTATACTGGCCTAGATCATATGAGAGAGAGAGAGAGAGAGAGAGAGAGAGAGATGCTCTGAACTCTGATCCGACAAACATCGGAATACGAGCGATCGAAAGGCACAGCAGCAGAGGGGATGAAGCCGACCGACCTCCGCTATCAGATCAGCACAGCTGGAGGCACATCGGCCGGCGAAACAGTGCTTGTGTGACGCATTCACATTACCATCTAACCTACGTCTACCTACGCAATGTACACTTCTCCCCTCCCTTCCTCCCTCCTCCTCCGTGCCTTCACATCTACCTCACAGTCCACAGTCAGAGGGAACACAGCCGCCCTCCATCCTACGCTTAAGATGAAAAACTACTCCATCCTTGCGAGGCGACACGCAGCAGCGCCTCCGGCCTGATGATAAACTACGACTGCAGCAAAGGAAGAAAAATGCCCACCAGCACGGGAGGGGGCAAACGAGGAGAAATGGCACGTACCCAACTAAGGGGTACGTCATTTGCTGCTGTCTCTGAACTCTCTCACATCATCGTCGAAGCTCCGGAGGGAGAACGGACATCGCGGGATCTACCGACGCGGTGGAGATGAGGGTGAAGGAATCGCGTGATCTTTTCTAAAGACGTTATCGGAGGGTTTCGGGACCCTGCGTGTCATGCGTGCGTGCCTGGCCTTAAGTCGCCCTCGTGCTTCCAAGCAGAGTCCCCGAACACGACAATACGACCCCTTGAGGCCGGCGGCACGGTCCTCGGGGTACGACAGCCTGGCCTCTGATCTGAAACCTGCATGGTCACGTCTCAGGCCCGGCTAACAAGAACCAAAGGGTCGTTCCGTCGTGCTTGAAGGGTCGTACCGTCGTCCTCATGTGTCGTACCTTCGAGCTCAGGGGATGAAGAACAAGTGTACGTGTACATCCGCCTTAAAGGGCGTGAAGAACTTGCGTATGCACAGATCCATCTCCAAGGGGACGGAGGACTTGTGTATGTACACATCTACCTTGAAGGGGATGAGGAACCTGTGTCTACATCCGTCCTGAAGCACTGCTGTTGTATTTGGAGCACTGCAGACGTGCGGACCGCATACAACAGCCTAAACCCCCACCCCACATCCCTCCTTCCGCGAGGCCCAGAATATATCACATTTACATCCCACATGCCGGCCGGATCCACCCATAAAAGTATTACATAAACTTTCTCCCCTACGTTCTGTGGCCCGAGGTCATCTCAGTCTGTCTGTCTCTCTGTTTGTTCGTTGGTTTACTGGAATATATATATGAATCGTACAAAATTCTTCATCAATTAAAAAAAAAAAATATTCTTTAAGGGAGACAGAGTAGATTTTTGACAAAATCGTCCGCGTGAGTTTTATTTCGACACAAAACAGGTATTTATTTTTTTCCCTTCTGTGGGGTCTCATTATCCCCGTTGGATTATTTTTCGTTAAACATTTCATCTCCAGTTAACTCTACACACCATATTACTCCAACAAAACCGTGATTTTCAAATAAGGGTCGATATGTGATTTAAATACATCTAAGAGCAATAATAAAACTCGAAACAACATTGCCTACATTATTACATATATGCTAAAAGTCAACGACCCCCCAACAAACATCGAAAACGGAGTTGGTTCAATTTGACGATGCTGAGGTTAAATTCATATTGAGTTTATTGCACTTAAATTGCAATGACCCATTTTGCTGCTAGATCCTGGATGCAATAACCCAGTTATCAGATTACTCTGGTATAGTGTAAGCCTGGTCAATATATATGAGCTCGGGGCGCAGTGTGTGAGCGGGTAATTTGTCAGTGGCGTTGCCAGATCCGGGTACCGGGAGAAGCGCTACACAGACCCAGTCCAACTATATAGTTTAGGTACTGGTGCTGCGTCGCCGGTACTATTGTATGCCGGTCGTGCGGGACCCAGTACAACCAGAGGTTGTTACTATTGCTAAAACGTTGATTTATATTGTTATAATGTCGCTTACGCAAGCTGAAAAATTATACAGTAACTATGGCGTAAGGTGGAAAAGAAAGCGGTGAAAAATATCATTTATTACTGAGAATGTTTTATAAAATACGTGGTATATATATTCAATATCTTTCGTCCACCCATATATACACTTTGATCTGAGGGTATGTTCCGGGATAATAATACCTAATTCCAAAAAGCTGATATTCCTTTTTCTTTTCTGTTTCACAGAAAACCCAACACTTTTATTTTCTGCGTCAGCAAAGACGGCACGGGCAACTGAGTGCCATTATCAAGGAGAGAGAAGATAATCCGGTTATGCCCAACATCCGCTATGAGAGTGTTAAACTGGGGTATTTAGAAAATGGACAAGGGCAAACAAACGACAATTTGAGCTATAAGGAAAAAAAATTGCGTTTTTGACACTATCATATCAACTACGTTCCTGCTTCCCTTTCTGAGGTATTGCAGGAGGCCAAACTGACCTGGGAAATACCGTTCAGTACGAGAAAGAGAATGACTATTAAAAGGAGGGAATGGAAAATGTGTTGATGGGTATAAGTGGACTCATCAATATCATAAAGGGTGAATAGGGTCAGGAGTTGGAGGAAATCACGTGAGGAGCGAAGAAAAGAAAGTAGGAGATAAGACTCAACCCTGAGGGACACCGCTGTTGATAAGGCGAGGAAATCGCTATATCGACTACGAATGCAGTGGAACGGCCAGAGAGGGAAGCTACTACGCATTAGAGAAGAGAGAGAGAGAGAAAAACAGAGAAAATAATGGTTTCAAAACGCAAAGACTTACGCCACACCCTGTCAAATTCTTTGGAGATGTCGAGGGCTACGACAACAGTTTCTCCACAAAATCCCTGAGCGAGGAGGGCTAGAGGTGAGTCGCATAGGAGGGAAGATCACCTGTTGACCGAACACCGCTAAAGCCGTCGGCCAGAAAAACCACCCACAGAGATGTCAAAAACAGGAGAAATTATACGGTTTCGAGAGAGGAATGCAAACACACACAAATAAAACTGGATACGTGTATACCTGGCAGGAATACACTTATGCAAAGCAGAAAAACACACACACACCCCTGACCTCAAGAGTAATACAGATGTACAAGACACAGGAATACAGACAGACATACCAAACATACAAGAATACACATATATGAAATAGAAGAATACACACATACCCAACCAATCTGGAGGAATACAAACCTACGAGAGCAAGATTCGGTATCAAAGACGATTGCAATATTCAGAATTCAACACAGAGGGCAAGCTAGATTAATATTGCGAGTAATATCCGAACAGACGACAGCAATACATGCAAGGACTCCACAGCCATGTTCTAATAGGATCAGATCCTACGTAACCAGATACAACATCCTTACCAGATTCACGAGAGCATCGGGCAAGCAGATTCCGCAACCGTAATTAATCTTTTCAAGCCCTCGTTGAACGATCAATTCTACGCTGGTTATTCACGATGATCGTGATCGTGCACGGTTCCGTGCACTGACGAGTGAACGGGGTGAATATCGCGCCGGACACGGTCGATGTTAATCAATTATTCAATGAATGTGAAAGAGAAATATGAACTGCATTCCATTTCATGTCTTTTTTTATTTTCATTCTTACTTGAGGGAATGTGAAGCATTTCTCTTCAGCCAGTCCTCTTTCCCATCTCTCTCTCTCTCTTTCTCTCAGCATCCGCTTCCCCGGTATTCAAACACCTGCATCTCCCCCTCTCTCTCCAAACACCACCTCCTCCTCCTCCAAATAAGCCAACCCTCTCCTCCTCTCCAAAAACCTTCCCTGCCTTCACTATCGCCCGTCCCCATTTCACCGCTGTAAACACACACACACACACGCCTCCAGTAAGAGACACGATATTACGATATCTCGTTCGCTAGGATATCTCCAACTGAACAAGATATCACCTTCCGCTATCGTATGGCTAAATATGATAACCAAAAACACAGGTTATGCGATAACCAAATTACAGTTACGTTGTATGTCTGGATAACCTTAAAAAACGAGACTGAGAAAACCTAATCCACGACACAAGTAATGCGTGATTAGCAGACATGTCATGCGTTAATGTAATCTTATTCCATCACGAGTCAAAGGAGACACATCCCTCATTTCAGAGGCTAACTATCGAGGCAAAAAAATCTCGCAGTCTGCATAACTCGAAATCCTCACGGTGGTATTACGTCAGTGTGAGTGAGTGACAGGACCAGATATTCAGTGAAATGAATAACGGTGAAAGCAAGTCGCACAGGGTGCCACGTCAACAGAGGTTCTGAACACGGCCTGCGGTTAGCCTTCTTTTTATTCTTTCTTCTTTCTTTTCTTTTTTCTATCGTGTGAACGACGGTGCATCACTTCACACCTGAACCATCCTAAGGCCGACGGTACGACCCACCTTGCCCCTGACGACCAGTGCCTTTGAACTACCCTGCTTAAGGATCAGCTCAGGTCGTCCCGTCGAGCACAAGGAGGGATCCCAAGGTCGTCTCCAACAGTTGTACCGTCGTGTTCTATAGTCTTTGGAACATGTTGAAGTAACCAACAAAATCATTAAGAGTATGAATGCGATAAATCCTTTCGGAACGACCAATTTTCCCTATAATTAAACTTATTAGTTATCTGCTTATTTTCCGAAGAAAATGGGCTCATCGGTCATTCTTATCACACTCAGTAAACAACAAAGAAAACACGATGTCTTTCATTCTACGCAGCAAAGCCTCCCATTTTCGTTTTCTCTCAAATCAAAGAATACAATATATTGTCTCATCAACACCGGTAAATTTTCCTCTCTGTCTCCAGGTAGGTAGGTGGTAGGCAGCCACCGACCAGGGAGGTATATTCACCAGTACTACCCGCCTGGGTATGGGGGGGGGGGGGGGGGGGGGT
>JAUUDW010119214.1:0-15396 GCA_032361385.1 Panulirus guttatus | reverse complement strand
CTTTGTCTGAAAAGAACAAGAATACCATCACAGACTGGAGAAGAAGAAAAGGAGTTATGTAAAAAGCCTTTCTCTGGATTTGTCTTTGAATAGGCTTCTGTACAAAACAAGAACAATTGAGATTTTGGGGTTTCAGTGGAAGAAGTAGTACTGGAATAAAGAAATCATCTTAAAATATATATTCTATTACCTACCTTGAGCTGGGACAATTGGTTGCTTTTTTGCCATTATTACAGGATTTTCATACTGAGTCTTGCGATTCACATGGTCAATGTAATATGTACCATATTGTGGATCATCTATTCGTTCCCATCCAAAAGGCAATTCATCCTCACCACACTCTTCAGCATTTCGTTTCTGAACACGGGCAAGCCTTGGATCCAGCCACGAAGAAGTTCCAGCCATATGACTAGTTAAAGAAAAACAGAGAAAAGAAAATACCTCTGTTAACAGTCAACTCTCTTGGAATACTTCAGTTATCCAAGTATTTTTATCGTGTCTACTTACTCAAGCTGAGCTGCACCCACAGGATCCTCCCAAAACATCATTGGAGCCTAACAATTTTTACTGCAGTTCCATATAGAACAAACAAGTGAATTTCTGAACAAGAAACTCAGGTTTTCTACATATTTATATGTTATCACTAATACCTTTCTTTTGTAATTTTTCTCTTTAATGCTCTAGTACATCAATAATCTTAACTAAACACTTTTTCTGATGATATCTTATGTATATAAAGGTATAATGAGGTAAATAAATAAAATACTTGAGTCAAATTTGACTTCCCATGTCAAATGAGCACCTTCCCAAGCAACTATAACACCAAATCTTAGTTAAAATGCAGGTTTTCCTGCAGAAAAGCTACCACTATCTCCCTACTTTGAAATAAATGTTCATAATCAAACATATAGTGTCTACTCACTCTATATAATATGGCTCGCCATTTTCTGTATAAGCTTTCTCCCAATTATATGGAAGAGGCCCCAATTCCCCAGATGTGGGAGAATCTGGGGGCTGAAGGTGCATCCCACCCTCCTCTGCCACCATACTCTGGGACATGCCTGGGGGGCCGTAATGTGTCCCAGAAGAATAAGGGTGGCTTGGGGACTCAAGAGGAGGCTCTGTACCGGAGGTATTGGCAGCCATGGCTTCTACATTGGAGCGGTTACGTCGACGTTTACCCTCAGAGCTGGGATGAGCACCTGGTAAGACAGCAGTGCCTCCTGGCCCCCGAGCTAAATGGTCTGGTGGTAATGAGGGTGGTTTTGGGGTACCGTAGTGGTTACCTACAACAGAAAATCAAGTAAGGAAATATAAAGAACTAAAGCAAACTAATGTAAAGTAATCATTATTGCAAAATAAAACAGCTTCATATTTAGTATCTTATCACAGTATATCAAACATTAAGTCAAACAGATATGAAATATGTTGTATAAAAAATATTAAGTAAAAAGTTGTTAAGTGCATCAAACATGCATAAATACATTAAGTTTTGATAGACTACAACATGCACTATGCTTACATAAGACTTTAAAAAGCATTCTCAGTTCAAATACCTGTTCCATTCCCAATAACACTAAGAGGTGAAAGCTCCATGCCACCACGTTGTGAGTTGGAGCTATCCTCCACAGAAATTTTCATAGTTGCTGACAGATTATCAATCTTATCAAGATCTTTAACTGAATTTTGAGATTTTAATAACATTTTGATATAGTTTTTTTCATCTTTTGGACTGTCACTACAGTCAATTACAGGGGTGCGTCTGGATTCAACTTCACCAGTGAAACCAGTGTCTTCACAAATATTTCTGGCTTTCATTTTTGATATACGAGGCCTCTTTACTGGTATATTCCTACAATAGGCACGCTGTTGTCTCTTTTCTGGATCTGTAATCAAGCTAAATCGAGTCGGAGAATTTCTACTAATAAATAACGTTCTTTCTGGAGGTGGCTGTGGTTTCTGCTGAGGTCCTTTATCCTTCAATACTGTTTCACTTTCAACTTCCTCTGAAGATATCACTGTTTCTGTCTTTAAACCTGTCTGGTTATTGACTGCTGAATGAAGGTGCAGGGATGAATGAAGCCCCTTTCTTTGGTCAAACATTCTACACCTAGTCTGGGTTATTCCAAACACTTCTTGGGGAGGATGTGCTCTCTGCTGAAGTCCTTTGTCCTCTAACTGTGTTTCACAATTAACTTCTGAAGATTTCACTATGTCATTGGTTGAACTAGTTGTTTTCATGATGGATGGATCAGGATATTGTGGTGATTTTTCACGATGAAATCCCATGCCATGGTCAAACACACTGCTGCTAGTCTGGGTAAATCCACAAATTTCTTTTGGTACTGTTTCTGTTTTGGCAAAGTTTTCTTTATCTTCTACAACATGTACTTCATTACCTTGAAATGAACTACCCTCTTGCTCTTTACTGATGTCATGAGAATGGTTTATTGATCTTCTTGATTTAATTGGTGATTTTACACTTTGTCTAGAACTAAACGATTCAACATCTGACAGTTTTATTTTCCTTGTACAATTTACATTTGGTTTGGGAGGTACTGGAGGACGAGGTCCTATGGATGAAGTGGATGAAGAACATAGCACCTTTTTATGAGTATGTGGCTTTGAAATTTCTTCTGTTTTAACTCCCTGAAAGTGATTCACAGATGAGCTCTCATGTACATCACTTAATCTATGATCAATATTTTCTTGCACACAATTATCACATATACCAATTAAAGCTGACAAATCAAAAGTCCCCTCATTACTACTTTCTTGTAAAGAAAGAGATGTTGCAATTCTTTCTTCACTGCTTGGTTCAGTTTCACATGACATTTGTTCTTTGTCTAAAGAATTAAATTTTACATCTTTAACATTTTCTGTGATATGTTCAACTGAATCTTCTTTTGGATACCCGGAATATCCTGTTCCTCTGATTACAACATCTTCTAAGCCAACTGTCTTTAAAGTTACATTACTTTCTTTCACCTGACATTCTGCAATACTTTTATCTATAATGCATTCTCTTCTTCCATTTATCATTTGTTCTTTGTTGTATGCTTCTTGTATGAAACCCAGAGATTCACTGCAAGTTTCTATTACATTTCTTTCAATCACTCTATGTGTATCATGACCAGAAACACTCTGATGGAACTTATTCATATTTGTTCCAGCTATTAAATGCTTACTACCTGAATATTCCTTCAACTTTGCAGAAGTATCATCTTCATTAGTGTCTACTGAAGTGTTTTCATTTTTCTTACCATTACATTTTTCTTGGAGAGAATCCTACAAAACTACATCCACAAATATATTCTTATCACTAACAAATTCTTTTAATTCCTTAAAAGAATTATCCAATACTGTGTCAAATGATGTACCCTGATTGTTTGCACATTCTAATAATACCGGAAAAGCATCATTCAAAATCAAATCCTCTTTCATCTTTTGTTCATTTGCATTCCGCTCTATTTCCTGCATAGTATCCTTTAAAATCATATCTGTGGGTGCGATCAACTCATCTGTGTTTTCATTTGTTGACTGCATCACATTCTCTGGAGCCATCTCAAACACAGCTTCCTCTCTGCTACCATTTTTCTTTAAAGATGCATTTATATTGGTTGAGACTGAATGATCTAATGCAATTTTTCTACTTACAAAATCCTCCAAATCACCATGTTCACCACTCAAAACTGTGACAAGTGATGAATCCTGCTTCCTAGCAGGTTCCTCTAACGATGTATTTTCATTCCTCCAATCAAGCGTTTCTTGGAAAGTTTCTGTTAAATCTGTGTCATTAAATATATTCATACCATCTACACACTCTGATATTTCCTGAAATGCATTATCCAAACCTTTGTCAACTATATTTTGATTGCCTACATATTCTTTTAATTCCTGGAAAGCATTGTTGAAAGCTGAGTCATCTGATGCATTCTCTCTGCTTATAATTTTTTCCAATTCCAGAACAGTATCTTTTACACTTCTGGCAGTGGATATTACCACTTCATCTGTTTTTCTAATCACTGGATGCACCACATTTTTTAGAACAGTGTCAACAAATGCTTCCTCTTTGCTTGCAGTTTTCAGAAAACCCTGACTTTCATCAGTTGAGAGTGAAAGGTCTAATGCATCTCCTGTACTTACATGCTGCAAAGTATCATGTTTACCTTCTACAGTTGTGATAGGTGACAAATCCTGTTTGTTGGAAGGTTCTCTAAAGTTTTCACTGATACCCTCAAATAATGAAATGGGTGATACATGGCAATTGCTCTCATCTCCCATCAAGCTTTCAGGTGTATCACTGCAAACTGGGCCATCTGATGTAGCTTCTTCCTTTAAGACTGAAAGCTGATCACTATCATGGGAGTCAAAGAATTTATGTTTGATTTTTCCCTCTTTCAGATTTTTGGGATTATCATTTGCATTTACTGAGCCACTGTTTGTGTCTTCCCATGAATTATGGTTATCATTCATAGGAGGTACACCTGAAGTACAGTCCTTTACACATGTATCATATTTACTATGCATTAATAACAGTTTAAGTGATGAACTTCTTGGAGGAACAACTGGCTTTTCCTTTGGTACAAGCTTCATTCCTGATAACTTATCAAATGTGAGAGCATAACTTGGACGAAAACTTTTAACCTGATTCTGCTGTGGAGGATTAACCTGATAAACAATGCAAACATCTGAAGAGGAACCACTCTCATTACTGTCAAACTGCTTTTCACAACCGGAGTCACATGCCAAGTCATCTAAGTGAACACTGGACATGTCACTATCAGTGCATGATATAACATCCCATATGTCATTGGAAGCCACATCAGATGATGCAGAAGTTCCTCTTGGTGTAGAATTCAGAGCAGAATCACTATCATCACAAGAACTGTTACACTTTGATCCAGTGTGAGAATCATTTGTACTACTCACATCATGAATCAATATTGAATGTGAGGTGAATCCTGTTGGTGTGTTAACCTCATTATCGCTGGTATTTCTATCACTCACAGATGTGAAACTTGGAATTGTAGATATCTGACTAAAGACATTACTTTGGACATAATTCTTTGTACAATACAGCATCTGGTGGGGTAAGACATCAATAGCTGGATCAACTGATTCTTCATTAGAAAATAAAGACAGATTATCAACCGTATCAAAATTCTTACAGTTGGAAAGACCAAAGCTCTCAGCTGAAGACACAGAGTGTCTATTTAGAGGGTTTTCCTGCATGACAACTGTAGAACCTTTATTTCTCTCCATGTTTACTTTATTTCTATGGGACAATTTACCACTCAAAGCTAAAAAAGGTGGCTTTTCACCTAATGGAGTCACTGTGCAGTTCAAATCATGTTCTTGATGCTCCACAGACTGGTGCAATGCTACATCAATTTCAGCATCTACTGATTCCTCATTACTGAATAGGGAAAGATTATCAAGTGGATCAAAATAATTACAACCATCAGGATGAAAGCTTTCTAATGAAGATACTGAGTGTCTGTAAAGAGGGTTAATCTGAGATATGCCTGCAGGATCACCTCTATAAATACTTGGAGTAATTTTCATGTCTTCAGGTATAGTTTCTTTATCTGGAAAAACAGATGAGCTATTACTACAATCTGATGTCGTGTTTGAAAATAACGACTCATTGTCACTGCCCACAACTGTATCACTATCACCATCACTACTGTCCATAAAGAAAGATTCTTCATCTGAATCTTCCTCACTAATTACATTAGACAAACTTCTTCTATGATGTCCTGTACGGGGCTGTGACAATAGGGTTTGAGCTACAAAGCAGCTGGCAGGTGAAGCTTTATATCCAGCATCTACAGCAAAAGATATCAAACTTTTGTTTTCCAAGGAAGGAGAACTTCTACTATGACTAAATGATCTCTGAACATAACTACCTGTCTGCTGCTTTATTTCTGAAGTTGTCTTTTGTACACTGGACACATGGGCCTGTCCATGCACCTGATGTACTGCAACACGGTGTCGCTGGCTTCCATGCCGAATAAAATATTCCTTAATTTCATTTGCACTGAAGGTACGATTCAGTTCCAAAACTGAAGGGCGCTGTACTCCTTTTAATAATCGACTAGGAAGCGTTCTGATCTTGTCTGACCTGCGTTTTCCAAATCGTGGTTGTTTCATTGGTAAAGAGAAAGATCGTGAGAGGCTAGTACTATCATCAATAGCTTCTATAAGTATCTCAGGATCTAAACCTGGTTCACTTTGTGGTTCACTAGGTGGGGCATCATCGCTAGGCAGCCATGACCTCCCACGACTGGCACTACTTGTCCAAGGACTATGGAGGGGTGGCAAATGCTGCGATCCCTCAGGAGTGCTAGAGTGAACATCATACGCCATACTTGGAGAGGCATTTGAGGAAGTAGATGTCATGCAACGCTGTAGTCTACGCCTTGTTACCCGTTCCACTGTCTGTCTCTGTGGCAATGCTGATGAGACAGGAGATGGTACTGGTGTTCCATATTCATGACCTGCAATCATAAAACTATACCCTTTGCAGAGAGAGAGATAGAGATAGAAATAGAGATAGAGAGAGAGTCTAAGTTTTGTGATTAAAATTAACTCAATGCACATGCTAAACACTAGAGTCACTCCACGCACACCTAAATGAGTATGCCACTGTGCCTTATTAACTTTTTATTACCCCTTAAAGCAATTTCCTAAACCTAATCCATGGCTACTACTTGCCCCTCACCTTACCTTTATGATGCAATATATTCTGCAAGGCACGATTACGATTGTATTCACGCAGAAGGTCCTTATAGGATGGCCTAACTGTATTCTCCATCACAGCACACAATGACTGTTGAGCAAGTGAACAACTCTGTGCCTCCTTTATCAGTTATCATCAAAGCCATGTTATCTCTTATCTTATCTTTCAACACTATTGTATTTCTTCTGATTCATTTGTACATTACACAGTTAAAACAAAACATTTCAGTGTTAATAAGTATGTTATATCAAAATATCTAGGCTTTACAGAGAACGAAATATTATGACAGGAAAAACATGAGACTTCTACTTCTGCTGAGGTGAGTCAACAGCATTATATTTATCGCTATATCAACTGTAAATATTTACATTTTGAGGCCAATTCGCAATGCTTATATAATGAGGAATGAATTTAAAGATCCTGCCTCCCAGGAGAAGAGAATGTTTTTGAAATTATAGTGATTTCTAGAATAATTATAAAAGATGACAGTTCTTTAACCAGTACATTTTCCCAGAGCCAAGCAGGCTTTGGCATACCCAAAGAAGATTCTTACAAGAAGTATCATTGGGAAAACATGAAAATTCTGATAATTTTCATCAAACCTATCAAATCATAAACTAACACCGAAGAAAAAAAAAAGATTGTGAAGATGAATTTGCCTACCTGGCAAATAGAGATACTTGGGTGAAATATGTACAAAACATACTACAATTCAATAAAGAATAAATGCATGTTTACTCTAAAGATGACTTATAAATTTATTGTTATGACATCAAACCACGGGGCAAAAGTGGATTAGTGCCTTAAAACAAGAGCATCATGCATAGCAGGCAAGCATATAAGTTGGGTGCAGCTCGTGTGTTAGTGCAGCAATGAACACAAGCAAAACTGGACAATCAGTCCAAGGACTCACCCTCGAAGACTCCAGACTCTAAAAGATTGCCGGACCGCTGGAGAGCACGGAACTCGTCTTTAGAAAGGAAAGTATAGTCTACCCCGTTGACCTCTCCCTGGCGTGGTGTCCTGGTGGTCACGGGAACAGTGCGCAGGTACACGTTGTCACGAATGGTGTTCTGTAGCTCATGGTCAACACTACCCTTCTGAAATCGGGTATTCAGGTACTGCCGCAGGTCGCGTGTCAAGGACCCTGGAAGAAAAACTCGTAATTATTAGCGCAACATGTTCCATCATACAAAAAAGCAGTAATACATTAATGATGATTTTGAATACAGGAAAATACTTCTCATATATACAGCATGTGGCCGCAGTAGAATGAGCCAAAAGCAATGCCCAACACGTATTACTGCAGGTCAGACGTGAACCCAGTCTAATGAAAAATGGTGCATTTTCTCAATAGTGAAACTGAAATATTGGAATGAATCTAATATCAAGTGCTCTTAAAACCAGCAATGACACATCATTGGTTCTATGTTCAAAGAAAGGAGGGTTCATAATGGTAAATCCTTGTGCTGTCCTTCTCTACAAAGAATTTGTGATGTGGCAGCCAGACCCACCCAAGGCAGGCATGCCTTCGTGGCCGTGATACATTAAGCCTTAATGATTAAGGAATCGGCCAAATTCCTGGTTTGCGGTCGCCCCTTCCCAATGCTGTTTCCCGAGCACTGCAGTGCCCATACTTTCACTTATATCCAACACCTGGGGTCAAGCGTCAGTCTTCAACAGCATGGGTCACTACCTCCGATTCAAAGCATTCAAAACATAAAACGGTGAATAAGGCAAATTGCATTATTAACACATTTTTCCCTAAATAATTCTCTTCAGCAGGTTCATAACTAATGCATGAATTATCACTTCTGTGCCAAAAAGAAAAACTGAGAAAATAACTGATACGGAATTCTTAAGATAGCCACTGTACTTCTGTCTTCGGTTCAAAACATTCAACATATGACTATGATAATTAGTATCTCATGCATTTTCTCGTCACATTTCTCTCCAGCTGGTTCTTACGTATCAGATGAATGTTATAAATATCAACACGGTCTGGACAAAATAAGAATATAAAAACAGGTGGAGTGGAATGTTTATGACTGTAGTAAATTGTATCTTATATTTATTTTTCCAATATAATTTCCTTGAATATGTGTTTACATAATGTAAATACTGATAATTATCGATATAAGTAGAAAAATAAAAGACTAAGCCTGCACAAGGTTACATAGCGAATGAAGTCACCTTGGCGAAGCTGTAGTCCATTTCCCTCAAATCTAAGCAGGCAAGCGTATACATGTTATTCTTTTCTTTCTTTTTAAGGGACTTTAGAAGGACGGGAATAATTATAAGAGTGTATAAATAATTAACAATACTGAATAACATAATACATGATTTATATTACTTAGTTTATTGTCTACATGTCTAGAGGGGGTCACTACCCCCCGACACGCCCCAGCCTCTAAATCACACATTCTACAAAGGAGTTCCCCAAGGACCAACCAGTTCCTTCTCTTAACGACGTTGCGGCGAGAAGTAAGACGGCCTCTATACAATCTTAGACTGAAAAGCAAGCAAATGACGAGAAAGCTCGAGGTATTAACACTGGGTGATGGGGGGCTTCTCTACTCTGATCACGACCGCCTATTTTTCTGCGAATTCCGTTGTGTCGGGAGCGCAGGAATGTGGCGAGGGCAGCTAGCCCGCCGCAGGCGTCTCGCTGGACAACTTCCTCACGACCAATCCTACGCCACTACCGGCCCGGAGGCCCCAACGAATTGCAGCAAAACAAAACTCTTTTTCAAAGAATGAAATAAGAAGCAGAACTGATTTTAACACAGCTTATGACATGAAGAGTTTTGAATAGAATGGTAGTTTACTGTGGGCGGCCGACCTGCACCTGACTCAGTGCAACGTATATTACTAACCAAAGATTCTGAAAACAGTGTGTCCAAGCAGACTATTGTACTTGACCAGAAGGACCTTACGTACTAACCAATTACCATAAAAACTACTGCACACTGAAGGAGAGGACCTTTCTCACCTAAAAAGGACCACTGTTTCAAAAGTTTGCCAATACAGTACATTTCAAGGTTAAGTTACACTTGGGAGGAAATTTCCTAATATTACTGGGGTGTAGTGGTCGCTGTCTGCCATGAATTCAGCCTGGGGTATGTTAATTAGGGGCGAGCGGGGCGACAGGGTTCCCCCCGCCGGTAATTGTGGGCCAGAGCAGGCGCCCCGGGAACCACAGTCACCCTCAACATTAGTGGTGAATGAATGGCCTCGCGGGTGTGGAGCGGGTCACTCCGTGACTCCTACCACCAAGTCTGGCCCACACCCTTGACCTTCCTGCGACAAATGTAACATGAAAAAGGAACTGGGATATAATTAATTAAATTTACAGTTAACCTACACTCACCTCACCTAACCAAACCCGAGTTTACCACCAACGTTATAGAGTCATGATATAAATGCAATGCAAAGATATAAAAAATATTTTCTTTATTATTTAAGCCATGCACTTTTCAAATAATGTTATAGATCATGTTAACTGAAATAAATACCTTAATATATGTATTTAATTCTACTATTTTTGACTATGCTAGGGAGTTGTAAAAGTGGCCTTTATTGCGAATTATTTCCGCCCACTGCCAATACAACCTGTACTTCCACATAACTCATTAGTAATTTGAATCCATGTAATTCTAATTCCCACAACATTTAGTTATAAACTGGCTGACGGAAATACCATTGATTCAAGGAAAACAAATATAAAGAACGAGGCAGATGTGACAGAACAACCATGAGAGAACATGTGAAACAGCTTGGGCGAGGAGCAGCAGAAAAAGTGTCTTACAACTTTTTGCGTGAAACAATATGAAACCACGGACGAAGGATTTTGAGAAACGCCCTCTGGTCTGGTCTTACACTGGTAGACCTGTTTTCATCATTCTGTACTACTGTAGTATATCGATTAGTAACGGCATTTCCTGTCATTTGCCGTAATAAATGTTCAACAAATTTCATATTTCGATGGAAATAAAAATGGAGTGGGGTTACAGTAGTCATTAACAAATTTGTCACACTCACACTTGCCAATCCTGAGGAGACACCACGAGTCGTATATATTATTTCGAAATTCATCGTACCCATACGGAAAGATACTTTTTTTTTTTTTACTGTGTACAATATTCTTTGCTGGCTAAAAACTGCGGGTTGATAACTAATGTTGACCATACAAAGCAGCAGCAGCAGCACACAAAGCTCATAACTGTTTCAGCATAGCCAATTCCCCTCCAACAATTTTCAGCAAGACAATGAGGCATATCTCAACTTTCAAAAACTGATAGTGGTAAACTTTCATGGGTCCGACGCAAAATGTGTTATGTGTTATGCCCACAAAATGTACTGTATATATGACTCTTACTAGTGCGAATATACACAAGACAAGCTCGCTAAAATACTCGCCAGGTTTAGCCCTTAAGTATAACTTCTATGTACAAATCTATATATACTTTAACTATGAAGTCTAATGATATTTTTTTCTTTTAAAATACACGTATTTCTATTAATGTTGGAGAACACCATAAAAACAAGTTAAATGAGAGGTTGCAGTAACAATTCAAATCCTTAAGGCCTGGGCTGAAGCACCAACTGTAGCAACCATCTGCTGACACAAGTTTGTACGGAATGTGCGAATATCATTTATATGTTTACTTAATTACTTCAATATCTGGAGTCGTTTACTAATATGCAACGTTACTTCTGTTAAATAAAAAGTATGGTCAAATAAACTTGAATAATGTGGTTTCAAAGAAAAATGTGTTATAAACGTCAAAAAAGGGAGTTTATCATAATGTATAACTGCTTCTAATTAGTTTCAATAATATTCATTAGGGCAGCGCTCAAGTGATTCCTCACAATAATTTTAGTTTTGTTATGATATTTTACATGCATTAAAAATCCATTAATACTGATATCACTGTCTGATAGCGATGTGTGCCTACAGGCCATCTAACACATCGAAGTCTAACATGAGGAAGTGAACAGAGTTCTGGTCCTTAATTCCACTGTGGCCACCAATTACACCATAACCAATTTTCTGACTCAAACTGCTACTTGTTTGAGAAAAAAACATTTCACAATCCTGGTCATCAAATACTTTTATGACCCACATTTTTCAACATGAATACTCGGAGAGACATTATCGGCACTAAACAGCTTCCTTATCCAACTTCCTGTCAATTTACATATAGCCTAGTTACCTCCTGAGAAATGCGTGGTTTGGTAGCCCAAAGGCGAACGATGGTGTGGCTTGAGGCAGTAAACGCCCTTTAGAAACTTAACTAGCCGTACGAAAGCCTCTAGCCAGCCTAAAAGGACCTTACCTATCTTTGCTTTTTATCTTCCTTCCTTTCCCTTAATTATATAGATATTCCATACCCTATGTGGTATTCAAAATGTACCCAGTTACGCCTAATCTAGAGAATCGCATCTGGTTTCATTACCGAATTAATGACAATTGGCAAAACCTAGACGATGGCAGTATGCACGAGCACTGGAAACCACGTGAAAAAAAAGTAGGTCCCTCGACTTTTCAGGGCATCGGGCAGCGACCCACCGCTCAATGAAAACCGGGGAGACTGTAAACTTCCTGGACACAATCTAGACAAGTCAACAACACCGTGGGAGCAACGTTTCTCTGCTGGCTCGTACCACTTGCCATTACCTAACTAACCCACCCATCCGCTAACTCAACTCTCACGTTCACACGCCACTAACATCATCACTTTATAAAGCCTCACTATCTGAAGACTGTCTTCCACACTCCCAAAATACCAGTTGATGTCCCATACTAATGAGTGGCAACCTCGGTAACTTAAACCTTTCGAAAATGATGTTCGACAGCTCAAGGCAAGTTCCAAATGAGGAAAATGAGCACCTTAAACAATAGTCTAGCTCTTGCGCTTATGATTCAGACTATGTTTCAGGTGTTTTAACCCTCAAAATATCAAATGCTATTAAAACAAATGACAAAGACAGAAGACAGTACCACAACAGCATATCCTCTTTTCATCTCCAATGAGATGTTTACACTCGCATAGGATTCTGAAGTCTTCTATCCTCGAGAGACATGACTGGGTCCAAGCTCCCTCGATGAAACTCATGTCTAAGTCAATGTCTGCTATTCCAATGAGGAGCACAAGGGGTGCAGACATGGTTCTTTCGGGGACAGAGCTTTTTACCGTGGAGGTACCGGAAATAACCTGATTAGCAACGTGTTGTGATCTGTTAATGAAGGGGTCGTATACCCATCTTTCAACTTTACCAGTTATGCTATAGTTCACATTCTGTGTAACTTATAAGATACGATGATCACATCTGCACTGAAAAGCGCATAAAAACGGAAAAAATCCACGTAGAAACGCTAACTACCCACTTCTACATCTGCTTCCATTGGCAGATCATGTGAGTAAAATGGTGTTAATACGTTTCCATACGTTGAAATACTGACTCCAAAACATCCCCTGGCGGCCTTTGTACTTGCTACGTGGTAGCAGTTTCTCGGCTGTCACGTTGCGGTTTTCCTTCCAATAACTCTTCAACCTAGGTATTAGTGGCTGATTAAATTTTTGTGGTTGGTGGTTCATATCCCTTGAATTTGCTGAGGAAAAGGAAAAAAAAGAAATACAGTTAATGATAAAAAAGTCATCAAAAGTCAACAAGCTAAGACAATATCTTTCCCAACCATACACAAGATAAAGGTGCCACAAAGAGAAAAACAGCAAATTACCTAACGTACCCCTAGAACTATCTGTCTGACTTTCCGCATCAAAAACAGAAGTAAAACCCACTACAAACAACGCTTTACATAATCCCAAGGTCTGCAGAACATATGGCCGGGCGATATCAAGGAGATATCCAGTAGTTTTTATAACGGATGTCCAGCTAAATCGTAAGAATACTGTAGCCTTCACCAGCGGACACCATTACATTCTTTTTTTCTTTTTTTTCGGCGATCGGGAACAAAGCAGTGAACACAAAAAGCGTCGTCAATGCCAGAATCTGTATACAACAATTAATCAAGGTGTATTTCTTCTGCACTAGTCTGGTCGCTCTCGAAAACTAAAGCGTAAATCCTTGACAACGTCACCAAAGACACAAAGACTGGCTGACTGAGGGAAGCAGTCCGGTGATATTCCCGAGTGGTCTGTATTCTGTATGCAATTTTGTACAGTCATCTTTATGGCATCTCCGTTGAAATGGTTTTCCATAAGTTCTAACAAGTCAACTGTATATTCCCACCACCATGAACGTTTTATTAATTTTTTGTTACGAGGAGAGTTTCACACTTGTGTTGTCCAGTCTTTTAACCATATTTATGTTTGTACTATGTCTTTACTCCTATATGTGTCTAAATACACATACACACCTGAATTATGCTGGTGGTAGCGAGTGTGTGTGTGTGTGTGTGTGATTTCCTATTTGCAATGTATGGGAGGAGTTTTCACACTCGTGGAGCCCCATCTGTTCAACATTCTCAATCAAACAACTTCTTCAAGTGTGCGTGTGTGTGTGTGTGTGTGTGGTAACTATGGCTAGTCGAGACCTTGGGAAAGCCGTGCCCTTTGTGATCTCTGGCGCATCTCTTCCTTGTGACGCGCAACCGCTCTTCCCTCTCACCCTCACTTTATTGGCTTTTTCCTGTCCCTTCCTGCCCGTGGCTGTCCCCTCCTGCCTATGGCTGTCCCCTCCTGCTCGTGGCTGTCGTCCCCTCCCTACCCATAGCAGAATACTGGAGAGGCTCTTGCTCTGGAGGAGGCAAGGGAATGAGCTGAGGAGGGTACTGTCCTTGGAAGCTACATGACCACCAGTTCACGTTGTTCTTGGCTAATATTTACATTACTATGCACTTCTCCCCGGAAGGTGTGTATATGCGGCTGTATGGTTGTGTGTGTATGTCTGTTACACAACTCCAGGACCCTTTTATGGGACACCTGTGGCTTTAAGGTTACGTTCCATGCGTGAGCAGGATAAAAATGGCTCCTTTATGGCGAGGAGGTCTTCGTCGGCGCTGTTCCTCCTCTCCGTCCGCTGACCTGACAGTCACAGCCTCATCGAAGGTGACTTTTCGATTAGCGGTGTTACCACCTGCAGATGGAGTCCAGACATTAGTTTCGCCTTTGTTCTAGTGAGCTGTCTGCACGTGTCCCCACGCCCCAAGGTCTGCATCCATGCCACGCGTTTGGCTGCTGCTTCCCACAGTTTTTGTGTCGAGTTCGACCACCCGAAAATTGGCTGTTATGATGATACCTTCTTCTTCCCTGTGACAGTTAAACTGTGGAATTCCCTTCCTTCCTCAGTCTTTTCCGTCTTCATATAACCTTTATTCCTTTAACTGTTAGGTCCACAAACACCTGCTGAACCTTGGTTCATTTCTACCTTCGTTCCTTTTTGATTTCTACTTTCACTCAAGATGGCCAAGACTGAGGCATGTTTTGCCCGTGCCATGTGGATCACTGTAAAAGAAAGATGGGCAATTTGTCGTGTGAGGTGGTGGAATCGAATAAGTAATGAGAGAGTGAGAGGGAGTTGTAGTAATAAGAAGTGTGGTTGGGAGAACTGAAGAGGGTGTGCTGAAATGGTTTGGACATATGGAGAGGATGAGTGAGGAGAGACTGACCTTGACGGTAGGAATG
>JAUUDW010118995.1:0-15399 GCA_032361385.1 Panulirus guttatus | reverse complement strand
AACTTGTTCTTCAACAAAAGGGGTTTCAATAATACTCACAATGGAGTCAATCACTATCCTACCACACCTCTTGCCAATTATGCACAGGAGACTTATTCCAATCCTTAACTTACTCTACTTGTTTCCCTTATGTAGTGGAAAAAGTGAAGACCTTCATCAAGTCATCAAGCACTTGAGAGCTTTCCAGTCTCAATACATACATCCCAGATCCATTCCATTGCAATTTCACCTACGCTCTTCACCATCTCACTCACCATTCCACCTATACTTGCAACATGTGGTACTATATTTTTGGCAAAATCAGAAGAGGGAGATAGACTGGTAGGCTGTTTTGATAATGAACTTATAAGGATGCTGTCAGTGCACAAAAATAAAGGTAACATACTAATATTTGAAAGGGATGAGAGGCTAGACTATAATTAAAGTTTGCTCTGTAAAGGAACGAAAAGTTTTGGATGAGTCATGATATTTAGAAGTAAAGCTCAGTAAGGATAGTAGAGAGTCATGATATTTAGAAGTAAAGCTCAGTAAGGATAGTAGAGGAAAACTGAAGTTGATAGTTGAGTCTTGCATGAGAAGACACCTGAAAGTGCACTGAAAGCTGTTACAAAGGAAAGATTTAAGCATATTTTGAGCTTTTGCATGAAGCATGCATAAAAGAATACTTTTCCTAACCCTCATGTATGGATGTAAAATAAAGTTTGTATACTTTAAGATTAGTAAAAGAGTAAGAGCAATACAGAATAGATGACAAGCTTGATATAGATGGAACGAGGATAGGTAGAATAAAGAATCAAGGTGAGAAAAATGTGTGGTGTAAAGAAATCATAAGAAAGATGCATGGATAAAAGTATCATGGTGGTATGGCCATGTAAAATATACAGCAGACTGTAATTTGATCATGAAGATACATAGCACAGTTGAAGGTGCAACAAAGAGAGGATTACCCTAGAAGAGATAATCAGATGCAGTGAGAGAATTGATCAGGGCTCGAGATATTTTAAATGAAGATGTTAGGGAAGTGATTAGGAACCCAGTGCAATGAAAGCATTCAGTGTGTGGAAATGGTAACAGTGAAGAAATTGGTCTCATTTGACATATATTTATCTTTTTGTGCAAAGTGAAAAGTAAGGAGTGCTTGTCAAAGTATGGAAGTCCATCCATGTTTCACTTTAGCATACTGTGCATGGGTTGAGGATGTGTGTGTGAGCATTTGGATGTTTTATGCACATGATCCAGCCCATTAGAATTAGGAATGGAGTTAATGCTGGTAGACATGAAATGTTTTGAGGAGTTCTTTAAAGTAAACTGATTTAGTTTTCATTTATGGCAATACTAATTACTACTTAATCATATCAAAGATGAAAAAGATGGAAGATATGTATGTGAAAAGACTTCAAGCTTTGGAAATGAAAATACATAAACTTGGCTTGTCAGATAACACATGACTTACGTTCTAAACAGAGATAACAAAGGTACCTTGTCATGATGAAAAGAGAACTAATGTCTCAGTAATCTTGTTTACCTTTGGTGTGACAAAAATTAACACTAACAAAAGGATCTGATTAGATACACGTTTAAAGTTGATTACTAGCAAATTAATTTTTTGATGATAACAGTACTTAATTCATCAGTGTTTGAAGAATTACAAATAGTAGTAATTGCGAGGATGCTTGAAGATGTGTCATCCAAACCTGTACAAGGTGAGATTTCAGCACTCGGTCCAGATGTTTGCTGTGCGCATCACTCACACTTGCTATGTATTTACACCATGAGTTGTGATTGAACAACTTTTCAAGAGGAAGTAAACTTCCTTTTATAAACAAAACATGGCCTCTTCTAGTTGAGGCAGATCTTCGTTTGGTTGATGATACTCCTGGCCCTGGCGTTCTTGGTCCCGATAATTCGTGGATTTTGGTAGCCTAAGATGACAAGACCACACATGCAGCTGCTCATCTTCTCCACCAGCTGTGTTAAGGCCAGGTGAGATAAAGACTTGCCATTATCAGTCGATGAACGCCTGTCACTGAGGAAGGGACAAGGTAATATTACAGAATCCAAACTGGCTGACATTGGATTTGGGGTGTGCAGTGTCCATACAAATTGGGGATTGTAGCTAGAGGTAGGGGTAATGTACATTGGCATTAATGTTATTGTTAAATACCTTGAGCATTTGTTACTGGATCATGCTAGCAATGTAAGTACATGGCTGTAAGATTTAGCCACTAAATGTGTTGGGTAGAGCTGTGTTTCAGTCCTTTCAGTTTTCAACATTGTCTTCGAAATTGAAATTCATTTTGGTTTACTTTCATCTTCAGCTAAATCACTGTTTTTCTGACATCTTCATTTCTTTTTATATTTAAATTTCCACAGGGAGCATGCACTTAGATGTTGATTTTAAAATATGAAATTACTTGCATGCAGTTTAGATTCACATTAGTACACCACTTACTGTTTGCATTATGTTTGTGTTACATGCATGAGTTTTTTCATTTCCTACTAACGCTGTAAAAAGATTCACCATCCTTTGTAATAACACGTGTTGGTTAGTTATTGCAACTAAAACTAACCCAAGGATTCATGGGCTTGCAGATGAGAAATGGACCCCAAACATGGCCTCTTATTAGCCATTGGTCTTTAGGGTGGATGCAACAGCGAGATGGCGAGATATCTCCGCGGCACTACACAGCTCTTATACGACGAGCCTCCTCTCTTCAATATCATCCTAAGCACTTCCACAGTTACCACAGTGATAGTTTTGATAACACAGACTTGAATATTTATAAGAGAGTTACACATGGTGATAAAAAACCTGCCAAAAGAAATCCGACATACCTAAAAGGAATCAGACTAAGAGATAAACTAGGAACATGTTTAGAGAAACAAGATTTACATTATACTGTAGATTATAATGCTAGAAATGATATGAGATTAGACTCATTTCTACATAGCAGTTCTGAAAATTCTGCTAATGTATCTTTTGTGAGAAATGACAGATTATCAAAAAGCTTGAAGTCCATGAATAATGAAGGACTTGTAAAGGATTTTGGTCTTTTAGACATTGATCCTAATAAGCATCATGGGAAATGTAAACATAAATCTCAGTTATATGTAAAATTATCCAGTGGATCTCATTTATCAGAGAGTAA
This sequence comes from Panulirus guttatus, assembly GCA_032361385.1. Taxonomy (NCBI): domain Eukaryota; kingdom Metazoa; phylum Arthropoda; class Malacostraca; order Decapoda; family Palinuridae; genus Panulirus; species Panulirus guttatus. The sequence continues at coordinate 12,250 of JAUUDW010118995.1, read as the reverse complement.
TTATTTTCATTCTTGCAGAACGTATATAAGGAATTCTAAGTACCTACAACAGCATAGCAGTATGGTAGATTCTAAATCACAAAAGGACAGATCATCAAACCACTCTCTGAGATCCTCTGCTGATGGTCATTTTTTCGGTCACAGCTTTAAAGAAATTGACATAACTTCTTCAGAGACATCCCCAATAAATGCAGTATCCCCTTCAAGTTTTAACAATAACTCCCTCATTTCCCATTCCTTACTCTCTTCTCCCTCATCTTCCTTGGATGTTTCTCCCCATCAGAAGCTAATATCTGAAAGACCATACTATGACTGTGGCTATGACACTGACTATGACTCAACTCCACCTCACTCCAGTGCGGAGTGTGCTGATGGAAAGTTGAAGGTAGCAGATTCCTCACCCATATGGAGTCGTTACTTATCTTGGCTCCAGCGTATGACCAAGACTCAGGGTTAGTCCATGCGGGACTTAACTAGATGTCTAATAAAGTACACTTTTTTTTTGATTATTTCTTGTGTTGCCCTGTTTTTGGTGTGTGTAATAGACCAAAGGTAAAGCTAATGATAACTCTATCATGTAGTATTAATTCAAATACTAATGAGGTTACATATGTGACATAATTTGTAATATAGAATATTTAGTAATACAGTACCAGAAATGTAAGATCTAGCATAGATACTTAGGAATTGTACAGTTTTTTGCCAGTGTAAAATTGCTGTATTGTGATTGATTGAAAATAAATCAGACAATTAAAGACATTGCAGTTTTGTACAACATGTAAATATAGCATTGGCATGCCAGAGCCAGCATCTTGCACAAATCTGCACTCTAGTTAGACCTGAATGAGACACAAACCACAAAGGACACTTCTGACTGACTGTTATGTCATTTAAGATGTTTTCCCTTCATTTTCCTTAAATTACTTGCTTTTTTATCATTTCAGAAGTAATGTATAATTCACCATTGTTTCTTTGTCATCTTTCATTTGTATGTGCACTATGGTAATCCCTTCTTTATGTGTTCCTGTTAATTCTCCATTCTGCATATCCTTTCATGTTTCTTGTTAGTAGTTTTTCAGGCCTTGCAAGCATCATCTTAGAAGACGTGCTGTTTGCAGTGGTGGGAAAAAGCAAAAATTTAGTAGGACTTTGAAAAGCTAAGAATTGAAGTACCATCATGTTTGTGTACTATTATGGGGGAGCCCAATGAGCATCAAAGAGTGAGTACTTATTCATATAGTGGTTAAGTATATTAATTGCCCTCCTCAACTACCATAATGTATATGAGGCCAGCTAATGCACATTTATAGAGATTCATCATCCATACAGCAACCCTCCCATGATGTATGATGTCACTGGCCTTTTGCTCATCAGACCTTACTGCTCACTTATTCACACATAGGTTGTGTGGACTAGGTGACTGTTGCTCTAGCTTTGTTCATTCTTTAGTGTTTTCTCCTCATTACCTTTGCTTTTAGTCTTCTGAGATGTAGAATCTCTATCCCTTTGTCTGTCTTTGATAATACAAATTCTCTCTCTCTCTCTCTCTCTCTCTCTCTCTCTCTCTCTCTCTCTCATAGGGGAAAATGTACCACATTTGGGGTAATTATTTTAGCAAATAGGCATTATCAGACTCACCTGCATGGGGTTGCACCACAAATGAAAAATCATTTCTGGCAGGGTTGCAACAGGAAAGGGAGTATAATATTAAGGAATTTCTCTCTCTAAAGCAGTCAGTCATTTCCCTGCTACTGACTGTAATACAGTTGTAATACAGGTGTCCCATTCCTAGGTTATATGATGATAATAGTGCTATAATGATAATATTGACATTCTACAGAGAAAAAAATTGTTCCTTTTTCTTGTGCTGGACACGTGTAAGTTTCTTTGGATTTGCACAGTTAAGGGGTCAACAGCAAAAAATGTGCTAGCTTTTGTAGAAACAACTGTAGCTGTTTTAGTTCAGAGAGTAGCATTTTGTTGTTAGAAAAAATTCATCTGTATAGGAGATGGCATGACGTTGAAGAAAGAAGTTTGGCATAATGGATGAAAACCTCTTTCCAGTAAAAGAAAGAAATCTATCAAGAGACATACCATATGAACTTTGTCAGGCTCTGAATTGATTGACCAATAGTATCATTCATCAAAGAGTCTATTTTGTTATAAACACCACCACTTTATGCAGAGAGAGGTGCTACTTTTTCCTCTCTTAAAACTGCCTGATTAGTATATAAAGTCTTGAAACAGCTGCTGCTAAGGCTAAAGCAACCATATCTAGCAATGTGTGTGTGAAAGGTGTACCTCACATTGATTTTATGGGTAGCATTAATAATCATGCTAGATGTAAATGGCAAGCTAGATGGGACTTCGGAGGATCAGTCATACTGTGTGACTGATGGAGAGTAGTCCTGCCTTAGTATGTGACAGTTGCATTGTAGCTATGGAACATGTGTAAATGAAATAACAGAAATATAGGAGTCTCGAAGCTGGATATGAGTTATGTGATAACATCGGAAGAAGTAAAAGAACGAGTAATTTGGGGCAGTTTAAGCCAAAATGTACAATTCCTGTCAGGAGGATAAGGCTTGTGTGTGAGTAGAAAGAGAGGAGGGTGAGTGGTTCAGCGTGAGGATGGGTCTACAACAGGGGTACTTGATTTCACCATCATTGATTAATCTATTTATGGATGGGTTTGCTGAGGAGGTGACTTTGAAGGTCTCGGGAAGAGGGACAGGCCTATAGTCTGTCGGGGGCGAGGGGAGCTTAGAATGTGAATCGTGTGCTGTTTGCTGATGACATGGTGATGGTTGTAGATTCAAGTGAAAAACTGCAGAAGTTGGTTTTTGAGTTTGGGAGAGGGTGTGGAAGGAGAAAGTTGGGAGTGTATGTGAATAAAAGTAAGGTTATTAGGTTTAGCAATGGAGAGAGACAATCTAGTTGGAGTGTGATTTTCAATAGAGAGAACCTAAAGGAAGCGAAGTCTTTTAGATACCTAGGAGTGAACATGACAGCAAATGGAACTCTGGGTGAGGGGCTAAGGTCTTGGGTGCATTAAGGAGTGTTTGGAAAGAGAGGTTACCCTCTATGGGAGCAAAGGTAAGCATGTTTGATGGAAGATTAGTCCTGATGATATTGTATGGATGCGAGACAAGAGCCCTAAATAAATGATTGTGGAACAGGGTGAATATGTTGGAAAAAAAATGCTTGAAGTTAATATGCTGTGTGAGGATGGTTGATAGAAACGAATGATAGGTTAAGAGGGAGGTGTGGTAGTAAGAGTATGTATGGGAGAGGTGAAGAGGTTTGGACATAAGGAAAGTGTGAATAGAGGGTATTCATGTCGCAAGTGTAAAGAACATGGAAAAGGGGGAACGTAGGAGGATGTGGAAGGATGGAGTGAAAGAAGCTTTGAGTGTTTGGGCTTGAACATACAGGAGTGTGTGAGGCATGCATAGGATAAAGTGAATTGAATCAATTTGGTATACAGTGGGCACTTTGTGGCTACTGAGCTGAACTGGGGCATATGAAGCAGTCAGAAAGGATTGTGGATCCTGGTTGTGGAAGAGGGCTCTGGTTTCAGTTCATTATACATGACAGCTAGAGAGTGGATGTGTGTGAATGAGGCTGTACATTCGTCTGATCCTAATGGTACCTTGCTAGTGCTGGAAACAGCAAACAAGTATTAAAAGAAATGGTTTTAAGTTTTAATGTGTCTTTTAAAGGATGCTAGAATGATTAACTCTTTAAATAGTTCTAAGTCTGTAGATATCTTTTTCATGCTGAAATGCACTAAATAATCATTAATTCTAGCACTTTACATATACCACAAATCAATCAGTTACCAGCCTTAAAGAGTCAGTTTTTGAAGAGTCCTTATTATGTAGAGTTTGCAAAGTATAGGCAGATGCCTTATGTAAGGCAAGAATACGTTGTTAGAAATGACTGGAAAAAGCAGTTTTCTAGTGGATCCAGTAATTACTTACTTTTACTGTACTGGGAAGGAGTTATACACTCATGGGGCCCCATCTGTTGAACTTTCTTTAGTTAGTATCATAACTTCTTATAGATATGCATGCTGTAAACTTAAACCATGCCCTTAGTCATTTTATTGTGTTCATCCAGCTCTCATAGACTACTGAAGTACTTTTTAACATCTTTTTTAACAAGTGCCTTGCTTAATTTCACATTAATGTCGTGTGGTTTCTCTATCCCTAAAACTCTTGAAGAACTTTTCTCTCTCTACATCATCGATCTGTCATAAAAACTTAAAGGCTGTGATGAGGGCACCCTTCAGTCCTTCCCCTTCCAAGATGTGCAGCTTTTAAGACTATTCTTTCCCTGTAACTTGGCTTTTATGGTTTTGGTACCATCTGTGTTTCCCTCTTTTGGACCTTCTTTGGTAGCTCTTTGTGCATCTGTAGGTATGGTGACCAGGGCCCCTGAGAGGAATTTTATCAGGGGGTTCAATGTTTCTTTTGGGTCCCCTTCCCTTCTCCATTAGTAATCCTATTATTATCCATTTCGGTTTTATGACATGAGCTGTAAGGCCTGAAAGGGTATGAAAGATGAGAGAGAGGTAGAATGGAGTGCTCTGTTGATTTTCTGCATTTTCTTAGATCCTAGGAAAGTCCTGGTCCCCCTTTTGGACCCCCGGGCCTAGGTACGATGTACCCCCTGCACCCCTCTCTCAGAGGCCCTGATGTTGACTAAACATGAGAAGCATACTCTAGTTTTGGCCTTAATTAGGATATCAGCAGCTTGAAAAGTATTTCCTTATCCATATACTTGAATATTCTAATATTTGCTATTCTCCTAATGTGGGACTCGGGTAACAAGATAGGGATAATGTTGACTTGTCTCACACACAGAATCCTGAAGCTTATTTCCTGCTATATAATGATTGTAGTTAAGTCTTTCTCTTTGTTCCAATTTCATTATATTTGCTTTGGTAAATTTAATTAACTGTGTATCAGACCATCTTCGGACTCTCTTTAGGTCCCCTTGTAAGTTGATCTAATCCTCCTTGTTTTTCACTTCCTTCATGACTTTTTCATCATCTCCAAACATATTCAGGTAGGATTCATTACCTTCAGGCAAGTCATTTACATAGATCAAGGAGATTAATGATACCAAAATAGAATTCTGTGGCACTCTCTGGTCATCTCGACCCATTTAAAGAAGGCTCTTTGACATGCAGCCTTTGTTCCCATTCACAGAAATAATTTTTCCTCCATCAAAGTTATCCCCCTTATCCCTGTCTGGAGATGCAGCTTCTTAATCATTCTTCCTTGTGGTACAGTGTCACATACTTTTTGGCAGTCCAGATACGTCATTAAGATTGAACGCGCAGATTAATAGTATTTCCATGAAGGCCAGTATACTTCAACTGGCTTTTTTTGTACAAATTTTGAGTCATAGTGGGATTTAATGCCATGACCATGAATTAGAATATTTGGATGTAGATGTGTATTTTTATTTTGATAACATTGCTCTAGTAAATGCTTCTCAGACTGATTGATGTTCAGAGTTTTGAGTTCCAGGGAAACATGAAGCTGGTAAAATATCCTTAGTGCAAGAAACTGTTGCAGATGTGCCATTTCTTTCTTGAAATTTCTTGTAGTCTGTTTAAGAATTTTCATCTTCAAGAAGAGATGTAAAAGTCAAATCCTTTTACTTTGAAACTTTCAAGTTTGACTTTTCTCAAGCATATGTAAAGAAGAGAGTATGGAGAATGCTTAAGAAATAGTCACCCATCCACGGAAATCTGACTCTTCTGAATTAGAAAAACTATTAAGGAATGAATCATTGTATTTCAGGTTTTTTTCTGTAGACGTTTTTCTGATAGAATGTAGTAATTTTATATCATTATAAAAGAATACATTGCAGGAACATTTATCAGTGAGATTTGACTTTAATGTTTCTGGCCTTTGTTGGTGCAAGCTGTTGAGATCCATTATTCTTTTGAATCCTCTAGCTTATTTCTTTTGATCTAGATGGGGAGGCTTTTGGTTCTTGATCTTTTGTAGTGTGATAGTTTTATGAGGAGTAACTAAATTTCATGAAGGGTTTAGATTAAGATTTATTTATTGAAGGTAAACATTTATAAGTTAAGATTAATCCACGCCCAAAGTTTGTTTCTAGAAATGTGATTATATTGGCTTTTTCATACAGTCCTGAAAAATTTCTTTCATTTTCAAAATTTTTGAAGATTTAATTAGCCTTATGGAAATTTACACACACTATTTATTCCTCCAGGCTCTTTTAAATCTTTCTTTAGCAAGGAACTTTTCTTGTCAAATCAAGAAGCTAGGACTTTTTTCCACAGCCAGGACTAACTACTAGAACTTGTGGAGTAAGAAAAGTAACTTTTTCTTACAAAGTCTTTAATTGGATAAGATTAGCTTAAGAGGTTTAGGGCAGTAGACAATCACTTTTATAAGATGATACCACTTCATAGATCTGTTAGACCTTTCTTCATTAGCTGTAGGTTTGCCATCCTCAGAAAAGGATGATCCATAGTGAAGGCCATATTGTCATTGAGAACAACTTTTTTTAAGAAGCTCCTACCTCTTTTATGTGGGTTTGCTGTATTTAATGTTCATGGGGCTGTATTTTAAGGTGTGAAAAACTATTTCTCTTTTGGAGGCAGATGTTTGTAAGTGTCTGTCTGTTATTTTTTCATTTCTTCCTCCCATTATACCATATACTACATGAAAGAGCTGTTCTCAAGTCCTGACAGCAGCAGGACTGAGCATAGACTCAGTTGGATTGCAGTTTTTGGTTAGTGGTTGCTAAGCTCTACAGTACTTGCATCATGGTGCCAGTGATGTCATAGGCCTGGATGGGTTGCTTTATAGTTGTTGAATACCTATGAATGAGCATTATAAGGCTTCATAGATAATATGGTGATAACTGATAGTAAAATTCTGGTGAATGTAATGTATTTAGATGGTGAAATTTTTAATCCCCATGTGAACAAGTGCTCTCTCAAATACTCATAAGGCTCTGCCTCACATAGAAAAATTATTTTTTATATATGAAAACCAACAGTTTTCACTTCATTAGCTAATTATCATGCAGTTCATTACTCTTTGCCACCACCAGAAGAAAAAGTAATATTTTTTGTCTTTTGCAGTTAACACGAATTTACTTTCGCATAATTGAACCTCAATTTCCCCTCGCACAGCTCCTTTTCAGGTGTTATGTTCACTAGATGAGATTTTAAAAGACAAATCTGTCTATCTGTATTGTGTAAGCTATTTCATTAATAAGGATTTTGCATATTTTTCTGGAATGCTTGAAATAGTTGTAGTCCAGTAGGACCTTGGAATTCATGATCAAGGCTTATTACTGCAAGCTGATACAGAGGCAAGTGACTGGATATTTGGCTTGATTGCCACAAACTGCAGCTCCCACCTCTTTCCTTGGGCATGGCACGTAGGTGATGGTGGCACACACACTATTACAGGTACCAGTGGTGGGGGCAGGTGAGGCATCAGGTGCTCTTGCTGGAAGTATTGGAGTCGGGAAAGGAGTTTCTCGTATTGGCTTATCCCCTGAAGACCGAGGCACAACTCCAGAACGTGTTGAATTTGAAAATTCAGTAGTGGAACAGAGTGATGAGGAAGAATATCTTTCTGAGGACGAATGGACCGATCGTAACTTTGGGGCTTCTGCAAATGAATTGGATGATTCTGATGGTGAAGATGATAGTGACTACTCAGATCTCAGGTAAAGCTCTACATTTCATGCTCTTGAAATGGTAAGCAGATATTGCATGAAAGTTGTTTACCTTATTTTAGATCATCCATAGACCTCTATTGTATTGGCTTTGTTTTGCATTTTAAGCAAATTTATTCATTATGTAAAGTCTTCCTGGAGGAACTTGGTTGTAATACATACATTTTTAGCTTAAAAATCAAAGTTAAAGGTGTTTATTTAAGGATGCCAGAGGATACTGGTGGATAGAAATCCCTCTCCATTGATGCTGTGGTAATAAGGTATTTGGCAAGGTTTATAAACAGTACTAAAGAAATTTAGAACATGAGAAAATTAAATATGAATGAAAGAAAAACAAGGTGATTCTTTGAGAAAGGAAAGTGGACATGTATGTTTGGATTCAATGAAGATGTAGTTTAAGTAATTGATTCAGTAAAACGATTGTTTAGAAATTATTGTGGATTGACATCTTAGGTATTGGGACAGTAAACCTTTTCTTGCTCTAGCCCTGTATTGAGGATTCTCATATAAGGATCTTGTGCTTCTGGCTCTCATTTGAATTTACCATCAGGGAAGTAAGTTACCATTTGCTGATGACACAGCACTTGTTATGGATTTGAGAAAGAAAATGCGTAAGATGGTTTTTGAGTTTAGGAGAGTGTGTGAAAGAAGGATGTTGAGGGTAAAAGTGAATAAGAATAAGGTTATTGGGTTTAGCAGAGGAGACATAGGGGTAGGTTGGTTGGACTGTGAGATTGAATGGGAAGAACTTGGGGGCAGTGAAGTGTTGTAGGCACTTGAGAGTGAACATGGCAGCAAATAGGACTATGGTATTTTGCTCCCGCTTATGATGAAGAATGTGTAGTAAGAGAGGTCAGAGTATGTGAAGGTAGTGATGGTTATGTTTCATGGTATTTTGCTCCCAATGGTTATGTATAAATTTGAGACGTGGGGCCTATATAACAAAGTGGAGAAGGTAAATTTGCAGGAAATTACATGTTTAAGGACAATATGTGGGATGAAGAGGATTGGTTCAGAAATGATAAGGGGCGAGAGAGGTGTCATTAAGTAAGAGGAATATATGAGAGCTGAAGAGGATGTCCTGAATTGGTTTGGATGCATGGAGAGGATAAGTGAGGAGAGTATGACTAAGAAAGTATACATGTCAAAAGTGGAGGGAATAAGGAAAAGGGGGGAAACCAAGCCAGTATCACTTACAAAGATGCTACCTGTAAAATATTCTGGCTCTGTAATGAATTTCCCCATTGCAGTCTCTTCCTACACGACTTCACATCACCCATGCAAACTGTAGTGTGAAAGTCTTTGATATATAGAAAACTTCACAGTCACATCACAGTATCTGGACACATCCTAGGCAACAACATATATGCAGTGCCCCATCATGCAATCAGAACACTTGCTCATCCAAAACAGAATACTGTGTGGAGGGGTTGAAGATTTTTGGTGCATTGAGAATTGTTTAGAAGCAGAGTTCACCATGTGTTAGGGCATATATTGGTATTTTTGAAGTTGCAGGTGTTGGAAATGAAATGCTTGAGGACCATATGTGCTGTAAGAAGGGTAAATCACATATGGAATACCAGCATAAGATCAAGACTTGATAGCAAGTACAGTATGATAGTCAGAGCCAACAAGGTTTTGTTGAAATAGTTCAGATGTTTAGAGGGGATGGCAGAGGTGGAGAGGGAGGCTAAGGAGGTGTAAGGATTAAAAGAAAAGGACTTTGAGCATTAAGACCTGAGCATTCAAGCATGAGAGGCATGTGTGGGATAGAATGAGTTGGACTGATGTCTCGTATGGGGATGGCAACACACTACCAATGGGTTGATCCGGGGCATTTGAAGCAGTCAGGGTAAAACATGGAATAATCTTTGGGGCTTGGTTGTGGTAGGTAGGCTTTCATTTTGTTGAGTTTTACATGAAAACCAAAGAGGATGTGTACATATGAGACCATTATTCGTCTGCTTCAGATACAACTGTGGTAAGGTGAGAAGCAGTTGTGAATGAAAAAGTGATAAGATTAATCATCAGAATGAATATTGGACTTCTTATATATAATTCAAAGTAACTGAATGTTAGATATTTATGTTAAATGATTGGCCATGCACTGATATCAAAATATTCCAATTCAATGATATCAAAATATTCCAGTTTTTTGCCTGTTATGCATGAGGAAATGGTTTTATTTAAATATTTGTCCACAAACATACTATCTTTCCATGTCATATGTAACACTTGACAACACTTAACTCACACAGCTCATTCTTCATAACTCTAGATTTTCCTGCAGTGAGCACTATGTGCTAGCCCTGCCATTTGGCAAAATGGTAGGAGCAGTAGATAGTAGTAGTAGATAGGAATATTTAGGCAGGAGCATTAGGTAGAAATTTTAGGCAGAACTAGTTGGAAAGAGCATTATATAGAAGTAGTCTGTAGGAACATTAGGTAGGAGCCTCAGCATACACTGTGCTAGAGTTGTCCTCTGCCAGTGGCCTGTTGCCATGGCCACCCCTATGAGGAAGTTCTAGTCGGAATGGGCGTAAGAGATAGAGTTATATAGATTTTTCAGTTTTAGTGTTATATTCTTGTATATAACACTTTTTTGTTGAATTAATAGTTTTCTGCATATTACATACCATGCTGAGAAAAATGTTTTGTCTTTAGATAATTGATTTCTTAAAGTTATCAGATCTGTCATTTGGTTCAAGGATAACTGCATTTTGGGTTCCTTTTCATAATGGTTGATTATATTTACCTTTTTGTACATTAGAAGAGAGTTTTATATGCTGGGACTTTGTCTCTTGTACTTTTTGCACCATCAGGAAGATATTCAAATCCATATAAGGTGCAGGCATACATAGACTTCTTACTTAGATTACTCTAACCATCCAATGCCTTTTTTCTGAACCATTATTTCTTTACATCAGATAAAGGGTTTATGAAGTTGTTAGGTGTAGTGGTCATGATTTAAATTATTTTTTCCTTAATAACCTGTGTTATCATTGGGAGTTACGAGTGAATTGAGTAATGAATTAATTATGAGTGGTGAAATCATAGGGGGCTATGAAGTCTTGTGGTATTCTCTAACAAAGTGTAAACATTGAAGGTATAGGGGAGGAAAGATGTACAAAATAGTAAAGTCATAGGGAACAGTGAGGACCTGTGGTTGTTTGATCTAAGAAATGGTGAAATCATTAGGATATTCATCAGAAGGACTGAAAGCATGGGTTAGTAAAGTCAGAGAATATGAAAGACATTAAAAGGTTGTGTGAAGAGTTAATGAGAAATTTTGAAGGATATTTTAAGTAAATGGTATCAAGATTTAAGTTTTTATAGGTTTTTGAAGTAGCATAATGCACAAGCAGTTTTTGATGAGGTTATGTTGGTTTCATAGATAAAACTGCAATAAGTGTAAGAATTGCACCTCTCAAAACAGTGTAAATACTTTTCAAGTATGTATTTTCAGTGATGAAGAAGTTGAGGATGAGGAAATGGAATATTTGGAGGGTGGAGGAACATTAACTGCTGCTCAGACTCGTAGACTAGCAGAATCATGGCAAAGACGTTACTCCACTGATCGTCTCGATGATGAAGATGAGGATGCAGGAGGCTCTGGCCATGACTCTGAATCAGACCTTGATTCAGATAATTACAGTGAAGAGTATGGAGCTGAAGGTTAGTTGAGAGAGTCAAAGAATACTGTACCAGCATATGTACTAAGATGATACATGTCCATAATTGAAAAATGTCTCTTTCCCTATACATATAGATGGAAAGATAATCCCGAATTTATTTTCATAGGAGATGAAAGTCACACAGCTACTGAAGGCGAAGGAGGTGAGGATGATGATGATGAAGATGAGGATGAAGCTGTGAGACGTGCACGTGAACTTCGCCGAATGGAAGTCAACATCGACGTGGCTGCTCCTCCAAGGAAAGCTGAAACGTCAGATAGTGGCTCAGACACTGAGGTTATTTCATTGTTGTATACTTGAGTTCTCTAATATTTTGTATTGAACCATTAAGATTTAATTTCTGCTCCTGAATATTTACATTTCTTTGGTGTAAGGGAAAAAAATACAATGGTCCCCAGGATTGAAGGTAATCAAAGAATTGAAACAAATATTTTGATCTTATCATATGATAGAAAATTGTTTAATAAGGATGAAAACTTAAAAGAGTAGCAGAAACCTTTCAGGCTGAGGTAACGGCAGATGGCTGTTTGCCTGCTAGCTGGCTTTGTTTACTTTTCTTCTCACTCCCAACTTGCTGCCAACTGTGCTTTTGGTCTAGTCACTCACTCACATGTTTATTCCTTGTATTCTTCCTATAATCATTCACAAATACATTACTGGTGTAGACTTTTAAATATGAAACAGTAAATATAAAAGAAAAATTATTTCCATGTTTCGCCACTCATATCATATGCAGAACAGTTATGCCAGTACAGTAATGTAATTATTTACTGTTGTTCCTTCACCTTTTTTTTTTTTTTTTTTTTTTTTTTTTT
>JAUUDW010118885.1:0-15401 GCA_032361385.1 Panulirus guttatus | reverse complement strand
GTTGGGAAAATTCTGATACTCATGACTAAGGTCAAGGTAATGTGCGTGCTGGGAGTGTGTGTGTGTGTGTGTGTGTGCGCGAGGAGGAGGCAAGGGTAGACTTGTTGGCCACTTGCTATACCAACCAGTCTTAAATTTCATTACTGCCGAGTTTACTTGTCACCAAGTGTAAAAATAAAGTGGGTATGTTTAGAAATAGTGTTGATGAACGTTACCATTTGCAAGGCGTCGTCTGCATAACAACAAAAAAAAAATGCTCGTTACCATGTTCCCCTCTGGAGGGATGGGAATGGGCAGCTCTGAATGAATCATTAAGCAAATTACACTGTAAGTCAGCTGTTTACAAACGTGTCCAGCAACGACGGTTGGATTACGCAACTTGGCATATCACACGTGAGCTGTGTGCAACAAGCAGTCAGAATACTTTTCGGTCACTTGAGGCTGGCTGGCCACTGTTAAGGATGAAATACCTGCAAATATCTTGCAATATACCATATGATTCGTCTCTGACATTATGTTGCAAGGTGCAAGAGAGTAGCTCTGCCGACAAAGTTAACGTGTGGTTTGCTCAGCATCGGGTGCCCCTGGAAGCGAACAGAGAGGGAATGTAACAAGAAGCCCGGTAGATACCAGCACAGCCGTGGCCACTAGACTGCCCTGATAGCAAACCGGTAGAAAGTAGCATAACCATGACCAACTACCCTGCTCTAGCGGCAAACCGCTCGAAACTAGCCCAGATACCGCCCAACTCCAATGATCTAACAGGGGCCTGCTCTAATGGTCAAGTGGACAGCTAATACCGCCACAGAATCGAGCAGAAGTATACGGATGCAACGGGAGACACCACACAGGCGTGAGTCTCCCCCATCATGGCCCGTCGCAACATCAGCTCGAGCGAACTCGTCAGTGAAATGACTTGTGTTCGCTTTTCGCACTCATGTCCCCCAAGTTGCACAGTGACCATTCCGTCAATGAGATAACGCGTCGTCAAATCCAGGTCTTTGGGAGTATTCAGCTGGGCCCGAGAGTGTGGCCCTTCGAGTACGTGAAACAGTCGATGATTTAATCCGTCATCCGTAGAACACCATCTGCACTAGAAAGTGAACGCGAACCTTCCGTTCAGCTCGTGTGGTAGCGCTTCTGCAAGTTTAATGGTTCATCCAACCCTCTACAGCCACAACCTCTTTCACACTCCTCTGCTTCCTCTCATGTAATGCTGGATGACTGTCCGCGTTTGCCAAAGGGTTTTGAAATGGTCTTTTAAAGGCCGCTGGGTAGGAAGCATTGGCGATGTCCCGTAAATGTGTTGCAAGAGGGTGGAAGCGTTGTAGAGGTGCCTTGCTTGTGATGTAGGAGGAAAGAGGGGTTCCCGAGATCGCGTGGTTACGCTGAAGGTGCTGGAGGAGGGAGGAAGCGATGCCAAAATCTCGTAGTTGTGCTGCAGAAGGGAGGAGGCACTGCCAAGGTTCCGTGTCTGTGCTGCAGAAGAGAAGAAGCTTTACCAGGGTCCTATTGTGGTTGAACTGCCAGAGAAGGAGGCGTTGCCGGTCATATGGTTGCACTGCAGGAGGACGCAGGCATTAGCAAGCTCCCACAGTTACGCTGTAGGAGGAGGGAGGCGTTGCAGATGTCTCTTAGCCGTGCTGCTGGAGGGAGGATGTGTCACCAAAGTCCGTGATTGTAGTACAAGAGCAAGGAAGCGGTACAGAGGGCCATCGCTTGTGCTGCAGGAGGTACGAGGCCTCGCCGAAGTTCCGTGGTTATGCTGCAGGAGGGAGTAGGCGCTTCAGTGGGGTCTTGCGGCTGTGGTGCAGGAGGAAGGTGTTGTTGCCAGGGTCACCTGTTTGTGCTGAAAGAGGTAGGAGGCGTCCCCGAGGTTCTGTGGCTGTGTTGCAAGAGGAGGGATACATTCATCTATCCATTCTAGCGACTTTCATGCACGCTACAGTAGCTCCGAGACATTCTTAAAAACAGCTGTCCGGTGAGCGATAATTTAATTTTGACCTAATCTGAGACTTACACACCGTTAACAAATATTTTCGGACGGCACCCACTGATTAATAGTTAAATTGATATATACTTGAACATTTTACCTCAAAGTGGTCAATTTATGTCTTCCAAAATTGTCATATATTAAAGTGAAAACCCCAAAAAAACTTTGCTGAATTTTCAAAAGGTATCGGATGGTTATCATGGCGGTAGTACACACGTTTTATAAGGTCTACCAAAGTGATGGTATGATCCGTATCATCCCAGACAATGGTAGCCTACCTGGCATGGTTTGCGTTGTCCGAGTGTGAGAAGTGCCTCTTTTCGGCCTGTACTGGAAATAGGAAAACTGTTGTTCTCATTTTCTCTTTCCTCCACGAATTGCCGTTGCACAGCTTTAAGGATAACAGTAAGCTAGGAGGACAGCTGCTTTTATATGAAACAATTCTCATTTTTTTCCACATATCAGGGAGAGGAAACGTGTGGCGATTTAAAACTTTTTCATACCATTCAAGCCATTTCTGACTGATTCCTATTTCCTTTGTTGATGTTCTTGACTTTAGAAGTGTATCATAGTTCCTCAATTAATTTGTTTCATATAAATTTCTATCGAGAGTATTTTGCTTTAAAATGCACTCTTGTGGCCCAAGCGTTATAGTAACAGTAATCACACTTTCCTGCGTACTGAAAATTCTTGAAAGCTGTTGGACCTTATCTCTACCACCGTGAACCTCGAACTATCTAGGTCGAACCGCTCCAGAAGGCTTCAAGCAAATCCCTTCAGTACACTGGTCTTCATAACCCTTGACAGTGAAAACGTCGACAAAACATATGACTAACGTTTCCGAGAGTAAATTGCTCCTACTCGACGGTACTGCCTCACATTAACCCCGCGGTTAAATATATTTAGAACGCAGTTCTCTAATGACAGAATCATTATTATGTTTAAGAAACGCAGTAAAACGATTACGTCGCAGCCAATGTGTTGTCTGATCGTGCATTATCGAAGGATATCCACAAAGAGACAAAACACGATTTCACTGCAGTCAAAGCTATAAATAAATAAAGCCTTGAATAATGGATAAGATTAAGGTCAACAGAGTACATGTAATACATTCAGGATGATTCACTGTACAGCTATGGTCCGCTGTTGTCACGTCCAAGTGAAGCTACTTTATAATCTATTATGTAACACGGCATTTGAACGTCAGCCAACACAAGAGCTTGGTAGGTCTGCAGCTGTCTGCAACTTTCTCCCGTTGTGGATACGAGGTTGATGGAAATTCGACGAAGTCCTTGAGAGAGAGAGTGCTGCAGAGCAGGGTAAAGCCTAGTCTGATGCGAACGAGACAATGGGCCAGGCGAGGCATTGGTCCTTACGAATTCTACGAGGATACGCTCCACTCTCGCTCATCCCAAAATATTACTACTCTAGACCTACTACCACCTAATATACGTTAGCTTGGATAAGAATTCCTTTAATCCCGTCTTGGATTAACGGGATCTACTTAGGTTTGGTTAACAATTATGACGTAAAATTTATGTATTGTGTAGCAATGCAGCATAACCTTATCGTCCTTCTCCTACTCTGCCCCAGTCTGATTAGAAAATGGATAAAGATATAATTTAGCTACGCTTCACTCGGTATTCTGAGCGCAACTTACTGGTTGGAACTGAAAGCATTCTTGTTTGCCACACGCAATTCTTGTTATTGTTTATCACGTATCTTCCCATTCATGTCTCTTGAAAGAAAAGAAAAAAGAATTTTTGACTTAATTAGCTACCATTATTTCCACTCGTTGTCCTCGCTAGCGTGCATAACGGATATACTTTTAATTTGCTCAAAAGATGATTATACATTCTGAAAGGCAGGGCTGGGTCTAGCACAGGTGCTGGAAAATGTTTATCCTTGTGTTGTATTTATTTCTCTTGACTCTCTATAAGTATACAATTATATATATACACGGTAAGGACAAATAACAGAAGACCTGATGGGCTATGACAAGGATAGGCTACAGGACAAATAAATGGAAATTGGATTGCTAAGCACAGAGCTCTTCCCATCCACCCCCACCCTCCGGCATATCAGGCGCCATAACAGCTGTCAAGGATTACCATACAGTGCACAAGACTGTGAATGGTAAACGCATTCTGCGGTAGCCGGATAATGTGAGGAGGAGGCTCAAATCTGAATACAGCTGAAACACGTGTATATCATTATGTCCTTCCTATGTAGGATTCTTTGTTGATAAATGATATAATTAGAACTTCAAATGCTTTCTGGGAGCCTAAGTGTACAATATCCAAGGGTATTTCTGATTCCTAGTTATTATATTTATGACTAAAGATCTCTTTATCAGATTCGTTACAAATAATGATATTACAGTTTCCATGTTCATATCATCACTTTATTACAAGCAAAAAATATAATGTCTTCATCCCTAATCGTTGTTCCTAATATTCTTACTTAAAACCGCAGTAATAACATCGATTTATAAATTCCCTTGTTTCCTCATGGAAGCACTCATAACAAATTTCAAATTTCAAGTCTATTCTCCAAATAAAAGGGACACTTTGAAGTGAGCTGCATCAAGGCTTCTCGGTTAATAACCACTGACCTCATTATTTGAGACGGCATGTTCACAGATTATGTCCAGCCGTGACCACGATCAATAGTATAATGTTTCTCTATAGCGCATCATTTGGACAACGATAGCAGGTAGGCTGACAACGATAGCAGGTAGGTTATGATCTGCATGTACATACCTTGTTCAGACAAATCAACGGACAAAGTGATATTTAGGTGACGTTTCAATAATTAGAGATACGAGAAATATCAATGTGACATTTTCGTGCTTATGTGATTTTCCAGCCATCAATCATGACGATGTAATGGAGGCCGTGGTGCAGCTGCACTGCTTAAATCCGGCTCATGCTGAGGCGGCCTACAAGGCCAACATGAACATGTTTAGAATGGAAGGTGGCAAATGGCTGTATCTCAGTTCCACTTTCGTATTCATGATCTATGATTCGGCAGCCCGCCCAACTTAAAAGTTCTCCAGAATGACCAAGTGGAATATATCAAGGGAGACCAGATATACTATGTACAGGGAATACAAGTTGGAAATTACATTCAAGAAGAAGAAAAAACGGTTTTTTCTGTCATGAGTCACAGGATGTGGGGGCGAAGGATCAAGATAAAAGGGGAGAGGCCGCGGGACGTAACCTAACGCCAACGTCAGCTGACGGGGGGACCATAGCGGGAAAATACATCCCGTTGTCCTTATCCTCGTTTATTGACCTTGTGGATCTCGCATTACGCTCTCGACTTTAAAGGTTGTCTGGTATATTATACTGAGAACTCGCGACATTTGCCAGATGCCTTTGGTATTATTGTAAAAGGGTACCTAGCGACAGAACTAGGATCCCGATTCCTCTATCATGGAATAAAGTATTGAAAATGAAACTAAACTATACTCAGATTCTATGGCGTATTAGACTTACAAAGCGCCTTTTCTAAGTTCATAAGATTAATTAATAATAGGATTACTTTTGTTATTACCTGATTTAATGCTGGTCTTGTTACTGTTTCGTAGGAGAATTTTGTGAAAAGTAGTTATGTTATTTCAATGTGTTGTCACTCGTTTATATATTATCCTTTTTTGGTAACACTTCATGCTGTAAATTTACTTCTTTTCTTTAACTCTTGATATGTTTGTTTGAAGTTAAGTTTTCACATACAAATCATGCCTTTTAACATATCATCTCTTGGTATGTTGGTCTGTTATCTTATCATTTTGATGTGCTGATACAATTTTCCGAGAACAGTAATTCTATATATTGATGGGTGATACTAATTCGATGATCTAAATCACGGTGCCATTAATCTTACTTGAATGATCGGAGAGTAAGAGGAACATACCAAAAATTTTGATAACTGATAAAAATTGTGTGTGGATGGATATCCACTCCTCAGTGGACGATGATAAAATATAATCTATTCATGATAATTATGGCATTAAATCAATTAACCGTTAGTCTACGGTCATGTATTAACTATCTTCCTATATTTTCAGGTACGAGAAAATTTTTAAACCAGACACTTTCATGAAATCATTAAAATTCCCGTTTGCGTCGTACCTTATTCGTATTTTGCCTAACACTGATGATTCCGGTTTATGTACCAGTTTTCTAGAAACATTATGACACCACGGACGAAGCATTCTGAGAAATGCCCATTGGTCTGGCCTAACACTGGTAGCCCTGCTTTCATGATACTGCAAAATATCGATTGCTGAACGACATTTCCTGTCAATTGCAATACTGAATGTTATGCTGATCTCATATTTCGATCGAAATAATCATAAAGTTGGGCTACCATAATCACCAGGAAATCTGTCTCGCATCAGCGCTTACCAACCCTACCTGGACAACACGAGTCTTACTGATCATTTCGAAAGTCATCAGACCCATCCTGGAAGATACTTTTTTTGCCCTGTGTACATCTAAAGGCAAGCTCACCCAGACTAACAGAGAACGTATGATCCCAATAAACCCATGCATCAAGGCGCTGGGAGACTTTATGGATGAGTCCTAAAGAGAGGTACAAGTCTAGCAAAGAAAGACTGTGAGGTTGAGAGTGAATCCAACATCCTCCGTCAGTAGCTCACAGAGGAGGCGCCTTCGACAAAGGCGTAACTGAAACATGGGCCAACTGAACCCTCATCTCCCTACCTCAGATCCTAACAAGTTTGAGGATGAGAAACGCATGTTTTTGTTATGGTCACATCAGCCTCCCCCCTATAAAGGAAGAGACTACATTAGTGACCAAGTGGATGAGGAACTCGAAAGGCAGCGTCTTGAGAACTTGCAGACACACAGCAGGCAGGCAATGACCAGAGAGCCTCAGCCTCAGAAACACATTTCTACCGTAGGTAGTGACAGAAGTACCAGCTTCCTTCCGGTTCCCTCTATCCTTCATATCACAATTATCAAACAGGTGTGGTTCTAACCTGTAACAACGCATCAGAGTCGGATAAGGAGCTCCAAATAGATGAAGTTCACCTTTCAAAAAAAGAATGCAAGCTAGAAAATGCTCCGTGGGTGTCAAAACGGCATGAACCCAAGTGTCACTAGCTTGCAACTTGTCGCTGGAGAAATCCAGGTTGGCTGTAAGTAAGCACAGGAGCTCCACAGCCAAGACGCTTTGATAAGGACCCTTACGAATATGACCAAAACTGATGACAAACATTTTTTGCTCACATCAGAAATCCCGACGACCCATGACGAAGCTGTTGAAATCTGCACTGCGACCTGACCAGGAACGATCTCCTTTACGAGATCCACTAATATTGTTTTGTTTTAATCAATTCATTGCGCCCAGGGCGCCAAACCAATACAATTACAATATAGAACACGATGAAATTTAAAAACCCTTGTGCCACGCAGGGCGTTTACAGTGTGCCATTGCACGGCATCCAGATTTAACACCCGCCAAAGGGCGGATGGCGAATAAGAACCAAATCTAAACCTTCGTCTGTCAAGAGGTGGTGACATATCGTGGTGAGGGACTGTCCCCGCGGCGGCATGTCACTGACCACGGGACAGTCCAGGCAGTAGTGCTGTGTTGTGTTCGCGTGGAGTGAGTTACGCAGGTGGGGAAGAGGAAAAGCGGGGCTCATCCATCCTCCAACCCGGCAACCTGCCACACAGGTCTGTAGCCCAATCTTAGTCTAACTGAAACTACATTGTGTCTACAGACCATAACACCCCGGCGACGGTGTTTGTATCGGTGTAGACGGAACGAATCGTAGCGTTGTACTGATACACTGTTGGGTCTCAGCCTGTCCCTACATTGGGCTGTGGGAAGGAGCGCCGCTGAGCGAATTCTCGACAGGTAGCAGGTGAGAGAGGCTGAGGATCCATTAATAGGCTTAGGACCACACCACGTACAGACCTAACCTAACCAGCAAAGTGGCTAGGGGGGTGACCAAGTCTGTGGCATAGCTGGTTGGTTGGTTGGGTATTTAGACTTTGGGGTATCAACTGCCATGATCATTAAGGTCTGTCAGAACAAATCTCAAAGAAAAAAGAAGAAAAAATCGAGCATTTTCTTCGGGTGCTCGGTATAAATTCCAAGACCATATTCACTGTGATTGCCTGTACGGCCCTCGCCTTCCTCAGGCTAGAACTGATCAACGTAAGTGAAGTGAATCTGAAATCGTGATCGCATTCAGAAACGCGGCTGAGCGGTTGGGGCCCGTGGGGTGGCTGGGGTGGTTGCGAGTTGTGGCGTGGGCGGAGGAGGCGGGCGGTGAGTGGTATAGAGTGGTGGGGAAGCTGAAGGTGGTGGAGTGGGTGGGTAGGGAACGAGTGGCGAGAGACAAGGGATCCTTCAAGGCATTTTACCACCACCCCTTTCCGCTATCCCTTTCCCTTACCCCCACCGGGTCATTTTTTATCTCCCTCCCCACCCAGTGGGGGTGGGTGCTGAACCCACCCACCCCTCCCATATGCACCGCCTCAACATATCACTTACGTGGTACGATGCGCATCCTTCAAATTATATACCTGGTATTTAACTGTACTATGACCCTCCACCCCCCCTTTTGTATAACTGGACCAGCATACGTTATACTTAAAAGTAAACGGACCCTCTCCTTTAAAGTATATTCTGTATTATCATAAATCTTATATGAATGTACTCTGTAGGATGCAAGTTGTATAAGAACTTGCATTTAAATCTATCCTTTCACGTCTGTGTGTCGTCGACCATGAAGGTAATATCGTTTCCCCTTTTCCAACAGCTGGAGGACCTCTTGGGTCTTCTACACTGAAAGACTGTAGGCCTAATCCAATGGCCCGACTCTGAAACATGTTATAATCATCCGGCCATCCCTAGGGGGTCTGACGAATAACCTTTAGAAACCTCTGTAATCCTGTCGCACTATCCTCTCCCAGGACGAGCACGGGGTGCACTTCTAACTACGTGCTGACGGCCGCCAAATCGTGCGGGTCTTGGGAGCCTGTCCGCCCCTTCTCTCAACGCTCTGATGTTGACGTTAAAAGTTTAGTTTCCCACCGTGCGCTCTATAATCACCCCCGCCTTTGCCCTTCACCAACTCCCATTGCAGAAACGTCTCATCACTCAAGACAAAGCCTTTCAAACTGACTTGTCCCATATCTTTTCTTTGTGGTTTGTCCCACGAGGTGCCTTATTTTCAAATACTCTGTAGTCATAGTGAGGTCGCTAACACTCGTGATATAAACGTAGCTATAGCTGGCTTTACTGAAGCTAAGCCTGACAGTTAGCATCAGCGAAGGCAGTAGTAACAGTGACTGACAGCGGCGCAGAAGGGGGGGGTGCGGGGTGAAGAAAATGCCCAGGAACCGGGTCACAGTAATTAATTATACGAGTTCCATGATGAATGAATTATCTACATTAGGCAGCGGTACGATTATTCTCAAATATCTGGAACAAAACACTGACATGGATGAAATGCTTTCATAAATCTTGTACGTTAAGGGCGCTCTCTTAATCCACTGATTTTACAAGAAGGTAGTGCTGCGGGTGTGGGACTAACTTCGATGGGGAAAACTTTACATTATGTCTCAAGTTCATTCATCGTACTCCTGTGTGATGAACACCACTGGGTCACCATGAAACCGGCTTAATCCATCCCAGAGCATAAAAAAAAGTTGAATAAGTTTGCACTGAACGAGTCTACATAAATGCCCCGAAAACGGACGGCGGTTGTGGGCGAGCCTGCCTAAGCGTTGCGAGTGGAAGCTGCGGGCGAGTCGATGTGCTATGGATGGAAGCTATGAGTTCGTGCTGCGTTTGAAGGACGGAAGTTCTTCATGTGGAAGGTGTGGCTAAGTACCTCTCATGGAGGGCCTCGTGTGGGGGTTGTAAGTGCATCTTGCGTAAGCGGTAAGGTCCTCATGTGGAAAAGCTAGGAGTCGATGCAAGTGCTCGGCGCAAAGAATGTGAGTAAAAGCATTCTCTTCCGTGGGGTTTTCAAGACCTTAAAAATACGTCGACAGAGGCTCTTGGGTGACTCCAAGTGTTTTTTCCTCGAGCGGTGAAGGAACACCTGACTTTAGTCAGGGGCCAGGACGTGCGAGGAAGCAGTTAGTTACATTAGTCTGTCGAAGAATGGCAACGGCCCAAGACTAGAACCCTTGTGAACGCCACGGGTTACTCTGACCCGCTTTGAAAAGGCGTCTCTGGTATGTCCTTTTTTTTTCTTTCTTTCCTCTTAAGCTTAGGTGATTCTCAATCCACTGGACGACCCCTCTATGCATAACTGCCTGGAAAACTATTGTTCAAATCATTCTTGTTGGGAACACAAGTCATATAAGTGCCTTCCGACAGTCTTAACAACACAGCCGGTCAATCTCAACCATACATTTTCCTTTCCTAGGTCTCCTAACAAAATTTGACGTCTTCCCTCTCATTCTCTTGCTGCCTCTCACTTTGGCAGCTTATTCTTTCGAGACAAACTTCCATTTTCCTTCTGGTTATTTTTTTTCTATTTTCTTCATACATAAGTTTTCCTGTTTCTGGTAGTGGCTTACAGTTTAATGCATTTTCCCGGACGCCTTTCTTGGAAACTGGCAAGATATTCGTTCTCTCCTACTCCATTGTGTGTGTGTGTGTGTGTGTTTGCATTCTCCAAGACATACAGGTGGAACATGGTAACTTCATACTGTCTTCGAAAAGGGTCCACGTAGAGCGACTAAAATTTGCTCTCTTTTCCTCCTGGCCTCTGCCGCAGATACTGATATCACGATATCTGGCGCGGGTCTGGCCAAAAGATAACCCGCTGGCAGAGCGCATGCGCCATCCTGCAAGGCTTGCTGTTCCAGCTACCCTACCTGCTGCCCCTTCACATCCAGCCACCTTACCTGCTGCCCCTCTGATCCAGCAGCCCCTCTAGCTTCCCCTGCTGTGCAAGCCGACCTTATCGCTGCTGCCCCTGCCGATCCAGCCGCCCTGCCGACTGCCCCAAGCTGCTTCTGTAGCCCTGGTTTCACATTAGTTAAAGTTTCTGCTTGTTGGCTGTCATAGATCTGTTACTCTCTTGGCCTGAACCACACTATCAATAACCCACATATATGTACACGCTACTAGGCAAGGAAGAAATATTAACCCACTGCTGCATCTGTTATCGAGATCTTCTGCTTACGTTAACGACAAAATGATCACCAGCTGAAGTGGATGGTATACCATACACAATAACAGAAAAAAAAGTATCTTCCCGGAAGGATCCGATGCATTTCGAAGTGACCAATACGACTCGTTTTGTCTTAGTATGGTTGGTAAGCGTGAACGTGAGACAAATTTCCTAACAGTTATGGTAGCCCCACTTTATAATCACTACTTCCATCGAAATATGAAATAAATATAGCATTTGTTTTGGAAGATGACAAAAAAAATGTCACCAGCAATCGGTGTATTACAATATCATGAATGCAGGGCTATCGTAGTGAGGCCAGACCAGTGGGCATTTCTCAAAATCCTTCGTCCACGGTATTATACTCTTACACACAAATAATGTTAAGATACTTGTTTTGCAGTGTGTATGTCCTCTACAGATAGTAAAAAAGACTTCTTTATATATGCATATATTTTTGATGAACAGAGTATAAAAGGAGAGTTAGTATAAGTTTTATTTCATGACATTCCTTCTCCACATGATGCTCTTCCTACAAATATTATTCCCCTCCTCGTAATCTTTTCTCGAACTGTCCGAAAAGCGCTTCTCCCCACATATAAGCAAGATTTATGGATCTGATGGCATCTATCTCCGTGTACTGAAAGTGTGCCTCCGAACTTGCACCTGTGCTTGCTCTTCTGTTCCGTTTTTGGCTAAAAACTAGAACTTTTCCTTCTTCTTGGAAGCTGCGTTGGTACATCCCATCCCTAGGAAGGGTGACCGTTCTACCATCTTAAACTATCGTGCTGATGCTCTAACATTTACTATTTTCAAAGTATTTGAATCCCTCCTCAACTCCCATATCCTCAAACACCTTGAATCTCATAGCCTTCTCTCTCTGATCACCAGCAAGGCTTCCGTAAGGCGAGATCCACTGGTGATATTCTTTCTATCTTACTAATGTCTGGTCATCATCCCTGGAAGATTTTGGAGAATCTTGTATAGTTGCCCTTGATGTATCCAAAGCTCTTGACAGGGTTTGGCATCAGGGTCATATCTCTAAGCTCCCCTCTTTTGGCTTTCCTCCCTGACTTTGCTCTCTCTGGCCGATCTAACTCTATGGTTGCTGACAGATCAGTCTCTCCCCCTTTATCTATCAACAGCAGCGTCCCTCAAGGTTCTGTCTTGTCTCCAACACTTTTTCTCCTCATTATCAACGGTTTCCTTTCTTCTACAAATAACGGAATGTACTCATATGCAGACGACTCAACACTGCATTACTCCACATCCTTCAAATCTATTCTATCTTCTTTAACTCGAACTGCATTTCGTCTCGACCCAACTTCCTCGATAAACTCGGGCAGCGGGGAAGACGAAATCTGATTAAGTTTAATGCCTCCAAGACCCAGTTTCTGCCCATCTCTCAATCGATAATTCCTCACAACTTTCCTCTCTCATCTGACAGTTCTGTGATACCACCTCTTGACACAATTAACATATTTGGCATTACTGTAACATCCGCATTATCCTTAAAACCTCACATTACCTTAACAGGTATGTCTGCCTCTAAGAAACTGGAAGTCTTGCTTTGATGTCGAAATTTATTTTTTTCCGAACAGTTTCTCCGTTTATACAAAGGATTGATCCGTCCTTGTATAAAGCAATGCTCTCATATCCGGGGTGGTTATAGTTCTGCATCCTTACTTGACAAGAGTCGAGTCGAAAGCAGTCCGTCTCACCAACTTTCCAAAGCCGACTTCATAACTTGACCCACTTGCCCTACGCCGCAATGCTGGTTCACTTTCCATCTTCTATAGGTATTACTTTCGTTTTTGCTCTGGCAAGCTGGCCGCTTGTTTGCCCCCACCACTAGCTAGAACACGCAGTACTGGGCGAGCTGCTGTGTCACATGATTACTATGTGGCCGTTGGCAACTCAAGGGTGGACCGTTTTGATAACAGTTACACTCCCTACACCTCGAAGCTCTGCAGTTCTCTACTTTCTCATGTCTTTCTCAGTATCTAAGAACTGCCACCTTTTAAAGACAGGTTACTCACATCTTCTAAAATTCGCAAATAATTTTCCTCGTCTCTTTCCCTTTCATTAACCTCTTTATATTTCAATTAAGGCCCGAGTTTGCGGCGGTAGCATACACTCTCTCTAACACAGATGCGTGACGGGGTTAAAATCTCCTGCAGGTCAGTTGGCAAAGTTCATTAGAAGATTATATGGGCCGGATGAGTCAGGGTGCATTAGGGTAAAGCCTCCAGCTGGGTTGGCTGACACAACTTCACAGACATGCAACTGTGTGTGAAGAAAAGGCATATTTGGCCTGTACATAAGATACTACACACGTGTGTGTGTGTGTGTGTGTGTGTGTGTGGACAGATATTCTCCAGGTCCTACCCTGGCACAGGTCTTTGACATATGACAGCCCGTTCTTCTCTACGTGTATGGGTCTTATTTTCTTTAGTTCTAGTGAGCCAGAACCTGTGCGTGTGTGTGATTATTGCTTGTGTGTTACAGGGAGAGAGATTTACAATCTTGTTGT
Source organism: Panulirus guttatus (assembly GCA_032361385.1). Classification (NCBI taxonomy): domain Eukaryota; kingdom Metazoa; phylum Arthropoda; class Malacostraca; order Decapoda; family Palinuridae; genus Panulirus; species Panulirus guttatus. The sequence goes on along the minus strand of JAUUDW010118885.1, from coordinate 1,700 downwards.
CCCGTCTCCTAACCTTGAATATATGTATCGTGTCTTTACTTCTATGTGCACACACGCACACACACACACACGTATCGGTCCAAGCCAGGTACCAGTCTATCGACCAACTCCGAGGAGAGGATGAGCAGTTGGGATTGGCTGTGTGCTCACTTTCGCACCCAGGATTCAGACCCACGTGGACCCTAAAACCAGGCAGGCCCGCGCTTCCTTATGGTCGTGTGTGTGTGCGTGTGCGTGTGTATTGTACACTGACAACAGTGGTCGTGTACAGCATCTTGGCAACAGTGGCTCTGGGAGTCCTCTGGGAGTCCTCGTGTACCGTACCTCGACAACACTGGCTCTCGGAGTCGTCGTGTACTGTACCTCGACAACAGTGGCTCTGGGAGTCGTCGTGTACCGTACCTCGACAACAGTGGTCGTGTAGTGTGGGTGTGAGTCAGCGGGCTGTTATCTCCTGCCAGACGACACGCTCGCCGCCCTCCACGCTTACCAAGCCCTCTCCTACCCCCGGGGCTGGCTAGTATCTCCTCCGTTAATTATCCTCGTTTTTCCCCCCCTCTCTGCTAACAAGGGAGTACGTCCCCTCCGCTAACTCGTGAGTGAGTGCGTCCCCTCGGGTAGCTAGTGAGAGAGTGCGTCCCCTCGGCTAGGTAGAGAGTGAGTGCGTCCCCTCGGCTAGCTTGTGCGTGAGTACTTCCCCATTGCTAACCAGTGGGCATGTCCCCTTCGGTGGTCAGTGTGTCACCCCAAAGTACCCAGTTTGTATGTCATCCTACGTTCCCTTCGGCTACGCCAGTGTCTGTCACCCCGCGTCCTCTCAGCTGGCCACTGTATCACCCTACATCCATTCCCTCGGCTGGTGTGTCACGCTTACGTTCCCTTCTCCCCTATAGGCGTCGTGACCCTGACCGGCTTCCCTCGCCCGCTCACAGTCCCCCCCGCCTTTCCCCTCTATTACCTCCCTTTATAAGGGGAGGAGAGAGGAGCCTTCCCCCTCAGTTGAAGCATGAGAGTCGTGGTGAGGAGCACAGCAATAAGAATCGTGTGATACTCCATTCCAGTTCGTCCACAGCCCTGGCTTGAAGCACCGAGCGTGTTCCCTCACGTCTTCCAGAGTCTCAGGACCCCAGGACCTTGCTCCCCCACCGACCTCCGTCACGCTAGCTTGTAAGTACGGTGTTTACGGCTCTTCGGATCACGAAGGCACGGCCCTTGAGCAAGAGGGTACGGCCCTTCTGAGCACGAAGGCACGGCCCTTGAACACGAGGGTACGGGCCTTTGAGAATGATGGCTCTAGTCTTTGAACCGAGTCCTAAGGATTATGCCAGGGGCGTCCATGAGGTGTTAATGTTGTCTCCAGACCCATGGCTATAAAACAGGTCTATGTTCTGTGACGTTCATCTAAAATCATCAAACGATTCGCCACTGTCAATGTTGACGACCTGAGCTCCATCATTACCTTCGGGCAACACCTTTCTTTTGCTTCGTAATGAGCTAAATTTGACCAATCTACCGAGTTAGATTCTAGAATCTTTTTTATTTCTAGTCTCAGTACTTACTGGGTAGTTTTCTTTTTCTTATGCTGAAGGTTCCAGTCACGGACAAAAGTCCACATCAAGGACAGGCCCTAATTGAAATACAGAGAGAACTGAGAAAGGGGGAAAAACAGACAGGGAAAGTATTTACAGATTTTTGAGAAA